>JAFHBW010000007.1:0-296441 GCA_019022765.1 Westerdykella sp. P71
CTGCTTGCACAGTACTGGACATGGAATCATTCTTGATTATTTCGAGTGCTTCAGGGGCGCCGGGCGAAGGAACTGACTGGTCACGGGACGCTCGAATGATTGTCTGACGGGAGCAAGAATAGGAACCGACTCGAACGAGAGCCCAAGAAGGAGAGGACGAGGGCGACTGGCGCGGGACCACGATGTTCTGATATAGATTCCTCTATGCGCCCAGGTCGAGTAAGAGCTCAGAGACTTGCCTCGACGGCTCAGAGCGGCGCGTCGGCGCAGCCAGGGCCCCATGAAGTGCGGCCCGACCCCAAGCTGCTTCTGCATCTTGATTCGGGGTGGGCTGTGATGGGGCTTGCGTTGGTCACCGGGGCCTCTTCCAATCACCCGCCGTACCTGGCTTCCTGTCCCCTCGACTGAGTTCCACTCTTCGCAGCACCCTCCATGTCCTGTGTCCCTCCCACCACTCTCACACGTCGTGAGAGGCTGCTTTGCGTTGCTGCTGCAGGCACCGCCGTCCTTCTGGGGCGCGAACACAACCAACGATGCTCTCGTATCACGCACAGCGACCGCCTTGGCGACCAGCATGTCCGCCTCTGGCTGCACCGCTGTGCACCGCATGGCACGCTTCAGGACTTGCGGAGGCTGCAGAGCCCGCTCTCATGTCCTCGACCTTGATGGTCAAGATCCGGGTCAGCAAATAGAGAAGCGAGAATCCCAGCCGTTTGACGCCTCCTGCTCCCCGGTTGAGCCCTCGTCAAGGCTCGACGACTCCGAGCCCCCGAGTGCAAAGTCCTATTCTTGCAACAATATCAATCCGTGCTGCCCTCGAGCTTCTTGATATAAGCGCCGGCCTGTGATAGGCCACTGCTGCCCATTCGCACTCTCCTCGTCTCTCTCCGCGCTTCTGCTGCGTTTCTCTCTCCTCCTCCTTTTCCCTTTTGCTTTCCCTTACTGCCAGTCTGTCTCTTCTGCTGCATCCTGTCTGAGCTGCGTGCCTCGTGCTGAGATCCCTCGAGCCCGGCGCATGCAGCCTCGTCTATTCACAACTTCTGACCCCAGTCAGCCAGGGCGGGGCTAAATCATACCGCCTTCCAGGCGCCGTGGAGCTTCCAATTCACAACTGCCCTTAAGCGCGCACGCTGCAGTAAGTCTGAATTCTCCGGCCCTCTTCTGGTTTCAACACCCTCCTGCCAGAGCCCCTGAGTTGTCCCACCACGTCCTTAATCGATAAACAATTCCCCCTCGTTATGCGCCGAGTGTTGGAACCTGTGGCCTTGAAGGACTGACTGAGCAACCGCCACAGGCAATTGAGCGACCATGTCGACCGCACAGTTACCGCGACAGCGTTCAGCCTCGAGGGGCTCCTCTGTGCGCTCAGAAAACCAAATGAAACCTCCGACTCCCTCAATCACTCCTGGGACCGACGAATTCGCCTTCGATCCTTGCGCCGCCACCGCTTCCTTCTTGCTCTATGCGCAGAGAAATGTCATCCTATGTCTGCATCATGACACTTTGGCCATTGAGCGACGCTTCGACCGCCACCGCGAAGATGTCTCCTGGATAGCGGTAGACAATGTTAGTGAAAGAGGGGCAGGGAGACTCGTGGCCAGCTACGATACCGGAAGTACTTCGATTATCTGGGATCTTTTGACCGGCGATGAGGTGGCTCGTTTTGCCTCGTATGAACAGATCCGGGTCGCGGCCTGGATGCGGAACGGAAATGTAGCCTTTGGTAAGTGCTGCTGCAACTGCATTCTTTTGGAAAGAGGGAAACTGACAGTGAGACAGGCAATGCACAAGGAAACGTCATTTTGTTCGAGCCATCAACTTCTGAACATCTTTCTGCAAGGACTATCTTCGACCCCATCACCGCCCTCGCCCCTGCCGCAGACTGCAGGACATTCGCAATTGGGTATGTTCGATTTTGGATCCTGTAATAATACAAACCCTAACCATCCCCAGATATCTCAACGGCTCCATCCTCATTGCGACACTCCAGCCTTCATTCACCATCTTGCACACGTTGACGACACCAAGAGCTCCGTCGCCCATCGCAGGCCTTGCTTGGCATGGATCCTCTTCAAAGCAAAAGTCGGAGATGTTGGCTGCGCAAACCTCAGATGGAGACTTGAGAGTCTGGAGTGTCCCAAAAGCAGCACACAGCGGAGATACGCCCTGTGTGATTCGCATTCTCAACAAGTCTGAACAGAGAGAGCCTGGGCCTTGCTGGTTTGCATGGTCCAAGAATGGACGAATTGTCCAGTATACGGAGGGGTGAGTTTTACCGCTGTCCTCAGCCCCGAGGTTGCACTATCCCCTGCTGGGTCTTGAGCATCTCTACATTGGCGATTTACTAACTTGGGTTCCTACAGCCAAACATGTGCATGGGATGTTCGCACGAAACGAGTCACATACGAGACCGTCCCCACCATTGACGGCGTAGCTGCCATTGCGAACTATGGTCCTACGGCAACCCTTTTCACCCTCGGGCGCAATCATAGTGTTCAGCAGTATGATCTGAATCCCAATGGTACACCGGCAATCGTAGCAAACGTGCAACACCCTCCCGCAAATACACCCCCTTCACCACCAAACTCATTAGACGAGGTCAATAAGACTGGAGAAACCCCCATGACTGCGCGCCCAAGAGGTCATGGTACAGCGCAAGTGCTAGTCGAATCGGAAAGCGAGGGCGAAGGTGTAGCAATGTCTCCTCTCCAAAAGATCGCTCAAGAGATGGATCAACTAGATGAAGAACGTAAAGATAGGCTTGGCCCACTCAGTCCGGTGTCCAGTCGCGGCTCGCAAAGTTCCAAATCATCAGGAAGTGGGCGCGTGCCCAGATATCGTTACGATCGACCAAGCGTGGGTGCGCGATCATCGAAGAGCTCGCAAGGAACGATATTCTCCGCCGGGACTTCTTCATTCGCTGGGGCCTCACGAGAGAGCATATCGATTCGGTCTACCTCTTCAACCGCTTCTTCGCGTTATGGCCAATCGGGACTTCGCAAGGAAGTCCTACGCAGTCCGGACGAGGCCCAGAAAATGAAGTTTATGGATCTTTTCCCCTTCACCAAAGCTAGGTTGACCGAGGTTCCCTATCGAAATTCCGATTTAGGACCGGAGAGAAGTCCGGACGATCTCAGACAGAATATGCTTCGAGTCGTTTTCGGTTGGGAGACTGACATCGAAGAGCTCGTGCGGGACGAATGTAAGTTTCTGACCAATTGAGGGTTTTACTTCGCTAATAACTACAGTGGCACGTCATCCTCCTGGTTCTGCAGCGGCCGTTCTCCTGTCAAAGTGGCTCGGTGACCTGGGCGCCGATCTGATGGCTTCAATGGTCGGATCCGAGTCCATGACATCGTCAGACTGGATGCTTCTTGCCCTTAGCTCGATGGGTCAAGACTCCCAGAAGAAGGTCGGCGAGGCTTTCGTGCAGCGACTGCTGGAAAAGGGCGACATCCACCCGGCAGTCGCCATCTTGCTCGGGCTTGGTGAGCACAACGATGCTATCGAGGTTTACGTTTCGAGAAAGTATTACCTGGAAGCCGTCTTGCTTACATGTCTCATCTTCCCTACGGACTGGCAACGGCAATCATTCCTTGTCCGCAAATGGGGCGAGGTATCGGTCAAGGAAGGCAAGGCGGAGCTCGCAGTCAAGTGCTTCTCCTGTACCGGCATAGAGTCCTCAGAACCATGGTTCTCCCCAAGAGCTCAAGACGCGGTCTATGCTGCACAGCAACAGCTGTTCACTTCTCAGCTGAGCCCACCGCTATCTCCTCCCACCGCATCCAATCGCATGGCTTCGAAACTTTCCTCCCTTAAACTTGTCACCAATTTTGGACAGGGCAATCTACCACAGCAGATGACTGGAGGCGATGAACAGACTCCCATGAATCCTGGTGTCACACCCATTGCGGAATCCGCTCTAACCCCAGCTGTGGGGAGGACCCCCTGGGCCAGAACTGCTCGTGAGCCCTTCCGCGAGCCTTCATCCGCCAGAACCGCGACTCCTGGCGCATACAGACGGAAGCGGCTGCCTTCTAAGTCCGACACGGAGCGGTCCACCGCTACTAAGAGCGAGAACTTGGCCTCTCTCGCAGTGCCCGACAGAGGACAGCGTGGAGACTCCATTCCGAGGACTGCCGTTGACAACGTGGGCCGTGAGGCAGAGACTCTGCCGTTCTCGACCCGAATGCGATCTGCGTCCGTGGAGCCTGCGTCCGTGGAGCCAAAGGAGACAATTCTGAGTTCCGCGACGTATGCTCCACCTAAATCTAAAGAGCATCTGCCTTCCCCCGCCGTCGGTGTCTTCGACAATTTGAAGGAGCCTAGAGCACTGTCCCGTGGCAGTTCCAGGAGCCGTAAACCCGTGGATTTGCATCTTGATGTTAAGGAGCTTATCATTGAGCAAGGTCCGGAGACCGGGTATTCCACGAATGCCAGCCCGCCACTCACGGGAGCCAGCGTCCGGAGTGCTAAAGCTCGGGGCATTAACAACTATATCAGCAGCTTAGAAGAGGCGAATTACTATGCCCGGCAGCGCACAAACTCGAGAAACGAGCAAAGGCCTGGCTCACGGCCGGCTAGCCGAACAACGGACCGCGCTCGCAGCCGTCACCGTGATGCCTCTGAATCGCGTGGTCGATCTGGCGCCCAATATATTCGCCCGGCTAAACGCTCTCCCTCCTCACCTGTCCCAATGTCACCGGAAGATGCTGGTATCTACCCCAAGAGCAATAAGGAGGCATCCACCAATACGGACAACTTCGACGACGAGAGGTTCTACAGAGTGGATGTGGTCTCGCCCATCGCCACGGAGTCGGTCGGAAGCTTTCGTACTAACAGAAGTCGTGCAAAAGCTGGCATGAGCAAGACGAGATCTTCGTCTAAAGCTGCTCGCCGTCCCGAGTCCCCTGACAATGGTCCTGCCCGTCCAAAGAGCCGGGCCACGAGCAGAGCCGCGAGCCGCCGGCCTGCTGAAGATCGCGGACGAAGTGCCACTCGCACCGGTATACGCTCGCCTGGCTCCCCTCAGCCTATGTTCCGAGAGGAAGCCGAATCGAGCGATGGCTTCGAGCCGGTGCGTCCACGACACCGTAGCTCCAGTCGTCGTGCAGGCGAGCGAGCAAGGAGCACGCGTCGAGAACAGTCGCCAGATCGTCGTGTGCCGCGAGACCGATCCATGAGCCGGAAAGCACCTCTGCGCGAAAGCAGCCGTGCCCGTCTCGTCCGGGACCCTTCCCCTGATAGAACGTATGAGAACCGACCGGACTCTCGTCACTCGAATCTTTCTGGCCGTTCTGCTCCGCAGCTCAGACCAACGACCATGTCCCGAAAGGAGCTGGCAGCTAAGGAGTTGGAGGAGCGACGCTTGTCGCTGGCTAGACGCCCCTCAGCGCCCGTCATCCCTCTGCCAGGGGAGTTCGCTTTCCGTCCGTCTATCGTGGAGCGATCGTATACTGACGATTCCAACTTCATCAATACCATGTCAATGCATCGCGACCCGATCCAGAGGAGTCAGACTGCCGACCCCGAGGTTTCCAAGAGATACTCTCCCACGACACGCGGACCAGTCGGTACAAGCGGTAACCCTATGCCAATGGGCCTGCCTGCGAATCCGCGAGCCACGAGACACAATCGCACAATGACGGCAGAACCAGACCTTCGTGGCGATATCCCGGCAGTGCCTTCCATCCCCGCGGAGCATATTCCAACAAGTCCACCTGCTGAGGATGACCTGGGTCCACTCCTTCCTGCTACCACATTCGGCCAGCCGGTCCCGCCTGTGCGGTCTGCGTCAGCGCCCCCTGAAGACATTGCGCAGATGAGTAACGCTGCACGCATTTCGCCGACCTTTGCTAGGCGTGGATCTTTGAGTAAGAGAGGAACCTTTTCGGATGTACCGAACTACAAGCGCGTCAGCCCTCCGCCCATTACCGCCAGCATCGATGAAACTATCCATGAGAGTCAAGTCGTGATCATTGAGCAGGAGGAGCCATCCGCTCCTCCTCTTCTTGCCGAGCTCCAACACCTTGCTGGTCCACCTCCACCTCCTCCTCCGCCCCCAGTATTCGCGCACAATGCGAAGCCGAATCTTGGTGTTATCAACATCGCCATTGCCGAAGAATCGAACGAGAAGCAAGAGGCGGCTTCGCCCATCTCGCCACCGCAACCTACTGGTTCTCCCCAGGTCCACCGTCGTGGTCGGGGCAGCGTCAGCGAGAACATCGGCATGACTTTCAAGCGGGTCACAGAGAGGATGCGCAGCACCAGCCGCTCTCGCAACAAGTCCCCACCCCTTGCGCGGGATATCGCTCCTTACGAAAGCATCCCCGAATTCTCCTTCCCCCGCAATGGCGGCACAAAGTCCCCCTCCGAGAACAGCGACTCGCAATTTGGCAATCTGATCCCGCCTCCTCCGCCACCGCCACAGCCCTTGGAGCAGGTCATCCCACCGAACAGCGAGGATTCCCAGAATGCTCAGCTCGCGGGGTACCGGAATCCGAGGGAGGTAAGGGCGAATATGCCTCCCGAGACCCTCCCGCAGGGGGTTTACTCGCGGCCGCCAGTGCCACTGAGGGCCAATATGCCACCGGAGATGTTGCAGCCGGGCGTATATCAGAACGGAGAGACGCCGATGATCTAGGAGAGACGTCTCGCCCGGTGCATAATCTGCTCGACCTCGATATCGCATATGTTTATCCGTCCCCTTTTTCCTACCGCATCTATTGAGACGATTTTACGGCCTTCTTTTTCTGATTTTTCTACATTGATTTATATTGTTGTCTCTTTCTTCAATTTAGCGTCACCTTCACCACATAAGCGTTGCTTCGTAGCATATTTCCCTCCTGATCCGGACCGCCTCCACCCTACTTCGGCCTCGGCCACCCAGCAAGGAGCGATTTCCGGTCCGGTCACGTCTTCATCCTCGTACATTGGATCGGATATTACCCAAAACTAAAACCACCGGGAGGAGGAAAGATTCCATCCATGCGCTTCGCGGCGGAATTGTAGTCGATACCCTTGAGCGAGTTTTTCTATTATCTTTGCTGCTTGTTTGTTTGTTTGATTTTCCCTCGGTTTCGCACACTAACTGATTCTCTACTTCGGTGGATGATGGGTTTGTGAATAGCAGTTGTTGCGTTTTGCGGTTGTTGCTGCAGCGTTTGACGTTTTTATTGTCTTCTTCAGGTGGATGGGACAGGAGATTCCTGGACTTTCGAGTGGCGGTTTGGAGCAATGAGCAGAAGGACGTAATGTCTTGAGGTGTGAGAGTTGCTGACAATGGTAGTTATGTCGTTGGTGTGTTGTGGTAGTGGGTTTAGGAGAGCGAGGGAGGTGGGAGGTATCGAATGTGCATACAGTTTCCTAAACGCTGTGTCTTTGCGTTCTGTTTTTCGTGAACTGGTCTTGCTATACGTGACGGATTAGTTCTTTTTACTTTCTTCCTCAAGTTGCCTTGTTCCTTCCATGGGTTCACCACACGTAGATGAAACAGCCTCGCGGCGCAAAAGATTGAAATTTATTTGTTCTGCCTTGCTCTTAACTGACCGCACTGGGAACTATGGAGCACGCCGGAGAGGGTTTTGCCCGCTCTCCAGTGTGCTGTGCTGTGTTTGTTCTGCACATGAAATCCTACATGTACTCACGCGAGCGAAACCCAGCACGTTACGTTCCTTCACTTCAATATGAAAGCTAGATGATGAACACAATGAAATAGTCATGACTTGATATCACCACGGCCTATCCCCTCAAAACCTTATAATCCATCCTTCAAAGGGACCTGGCCGAGTCTATGGTGCCCATTCATCCATCCATGAGAAATCAATCAACGCTGCGGTGCGCTTCAATTCAACCATGCCAAAATCTTCCCACTCTACATAACACTCAACATCCCTCTATGCGAATAAACAACGCTGACCAAACACATCTCTCGCCTTCCCGACGGCGCCATCCCTATGCTTCTAATAATGCAAAACAACCTTACTCCGCGAATACTCCTGTACTTCTCCTTCACCATCCTCCGCCAAGGCTGCTGGCTAACCCAGCCACTCTCTCGACATCGCTCTGCTTCTTCTTGCCGACGTCGCTTTCCACCTGCCTGTACGAGGTATACAGCAGAGTCTGCGGGTCCACGTTTGTGACCTGGGACCAGTGCGTGACCACATCCTGGATATAGCGTCTCGAAATCCCGTCTACAATGTCCGGTTCCTCCGTGACGCCGGCAGGCACATCATCGATATCCTTCATCTCCTCATCCTCATCATCCTCGTCACCGGACACGGAGAAATACGCCTCGTCGACCCTCGCCAACCACTCCTTCTGATCCCTCACGCCCTGCTGCCTCGGTGCGACATCGGAATCTCCATTCACCTGTTCCTGCTCACCAGCCCGCTCCCTGATCTCATCTACCTCCTGCGCCTTGACCTGCCCGCCTCCGTTGGTACAACCCCCGGGGCACGCCATGACCTCCACATACGCATACTCCTTCATACCCTCGGCTCCAGCGGCGCCTCCCGATCGACGACCGACGCCCCCTCTCGCAGCAGCTCCAGGCATCCTACTGATTTTACTCGGCTTCAATCGCCGCACGAGGTTCTGGATGTTGCGGAACCCGTAGAAGCGCGCGGCTCGGAACAACGTCTCCGAGCCCCTGACGAGAGAATACTCGACCACGTCGGCGTTTCGGCCGCGGGCGACTTTGATCTCGGAACCCGGGTTCCGCGCTTGGTACGTCCGCAGGATGTGGTAGAGGTAGCCACCCGAGGATCCTGCGACGGCGTCCTGGTTCTTCCGTCTGGAGGGAGGGAAGAGGAAGGCGTCGAGTTTGGGGTCCGGGAACGGGGTGCGTTGGGACGTGGGGAGAGGCGTTCGGGGGAGGGAAGAGAAGGAAATGTTCCGTGCGGAGGCGAGGTGCAGGAGTTCGCGGGCGGTGATGACGCAGTCGACGTCACGAACGGGTTCCTGGGAGGTGTTGTGGTCCGGTAGCCAGGCGTTGGAGGTTAGTTCGCTGCGGGAGGCTTCGAGTTTCTTGTCGAAGCAGGGCATGATGGCGACGTGAAAGATCTGTGAAGGGGGAACGCCGTAGCGCTGGCTGAGGACGGACTTTATGAGTGTTCCGGTCAGGGCTTGGGGGGATTTGAGGCGAGAGAGGTGAGGTAGAACGTAGGGATGCGTTTTCTCGGCGTAGCATATCCAACCGGGACATGCCGACGTGAGAATCGGTTGTTTGGGTCTGGTATCTCGTGCACCCTCTGAACCTGGGCGGGTGGTTCCATTCGCGGCTTCACGAGAGAGGGCTGCGGCGACTTCGTCGGCTGCGGCAGTAAGGCATGCCTCCCGCACGACATTGGTGTCTATTACCCATGTAAAGTCACTGCCATGCAATCCGCCCGTTCTTAGCCCAGAGGGTCCGCTGAGGAGGTGGGCAATCATGTTCCCTGCTTCTTTCTCCGACACGGAGAAGACGGCTGCCAGACTGGCACGAGTCTGCGGGGAGACACTCGCCACAAACAGTTTGCCTTGCGCAATCTTCCCGTTGGTACCATTGGTACCATTGACGACTCCATTCTGTCCGTTATGCGCCATCCATGGTAGATGGAGGGGAGCGTGCGCATCGAGAGTTGTAAGAACTTCGTTATGCGACTGGAGCGACACGAGTACGGCTTCCGCCGACGTCACACATCCCGAGCATGCGAGACAGTCTGTGAGGGAAATTTGGGCGGGGGGAGGTGGCTGTGAGGCTGCGACTTTATCTTCGGTGGTGACTTCGTAGGGATTCTGCCATGTGTCAGTGAGGGAAGCCGATGCCGGAAACGAGTTCTAGACATACGGAATCGTCTTGGTTTTGAACAGGGAGTGTCTCGATTGGTTTTATGCACGCTACGCCCGGCGATATGAAGTCGTTCAGGTCGTCTGCGGAGAGAATGGCGCTCATGTTGAGCGGCGGGGGAGTAGGGTGGCGACCAAGGCCGGAAATGTACTGCGAATGTCGAGGACAGGGGTGGACGCTGAAGGTGACTATCTATATGGATCGGAAAGAAACGACAGAAACAAAGGACTTGAAAACAAGCGACGGAGTGGGTATACGTGGGAGATGTGAAAATAGCAGGAGTCTGGTTGAGGCGAATTCGTGAATTTCCGTAATATGGCATGGCATTCATCGCTTCCGTATCGATAAGGCTGCATTTCTCAGCAACCCGCGGAAGTCCATCGGCGGCGCGGGGCGGGACGGCGGGGCTCTAGACTCGGCTGGGGGTTAAAGCAGTCACGTGCGAGCGATCGCATCCTTCCAGGGCTCCCCCCAAGCCTCACCAAGCCACCATCAATCTATTTCGCGCCGCAGGTGAATTGCGGCTCTATTTAGCCTGGGGAACCACCTGGTCATTAGAACAGCATGGCCTCCTTCAAAAGTTGCGGCGGCGCTGCGTGCCTTTCTAGAAACCACCTTCGCTCAATGTGCTGCCAGAACTTTGTCAGTCGCCGCAGCAGCTGTCTCGAGATATGCGGCGCATCTCCATCGATACCCTTGGGATGATCTCCCCCAAAGGGTCGACTTTCGCCGTGGCTAAGAGGAGGTCGACACGGTGGTATCTTGCCCGCCCCCGGCTCCTGACAACATGCTTTTGCTTTGCGCTGCTGTACTTGTGGTTGCGTTTTGCGGTATCGACTGTAGTGATTCCCGACGACTCGTTTGCATTACTCGAGGATGAAAGTTTAAGAGATATTCTGAACACTACACTTGGGGTATGGCTCTGTTCACGTTCTATGGATATTTCATATTCCCATATCCCACTTATCATGATTTCCTCTGGTATTTCCTACATCAGTGATTTTCTCACCTCATTGACATATACAAGACCAATCCCCTACAATCGAAGCCGAATCAACCAATCTTATAATTTTCTTTTCACTGGCTCCTTAAGCAATCACTACAAAACAGCCCATCTGACAACTCCGTAGTTCCAGAAAATCCTCGTCCTCAACCTCCCCTTCCGCACCGACCGCCGGGACGCCATGAGCCTGTCCGCGGCAACCAGCAACATCAAACTCGAATTCGTCGACGGCGTCACTGGCGACACCATCCGCCAAAGCGCCTACCCCCCTCCAGAGGAAAACATCAAGCTGCCCGTCGGCATCAGGGGGAGTTGGCGGACGCATATGAATGCTCTCCAGAGGTAAACCATCCATCCCTTCCAAGGTTTTCAACAGGACAGAAACACATTCTGACAAGGCAAATCAGAGTGATTGAACAAAACCTCACCACGGCCCTCATCTTCGAAGACGACGTCGACTGGGACATCCGCGTGCGCGCTAACCTGCAACGCTTCGCGCTGGCCTCGCGCTTCCTGGCCGAGAACAAGGACGTCTTGTCCGCTGCAGGGTCGCCCTATAAATCCGCCATTGACAATCGTCCGAATACCGAGACGCCCGAGACGGGCTTCCACATCTTGAGCGAGAACGGGATCACGGAGAAGTTGCCTTCGTTGCCGGTGACGGAGGCGTATAAGAAGGGCAGGGCGGATTGGGGGAAGAAGAAGAAGGATGGTGCGTGGAGTCCGTATGGGGATCCGGCGGAGTGGGACATCCTGTGGATAGGCGTACGTGCTTTCCGAGTCTTTTCCTTTCCTTTCCCCTTCTTAATCCCCACCCCTTGATCCCCCTTGGTAGTGAATACTAACATTCCCCCAGCACTGCGGTGCAGGCTTCCCCCGCTACCCACCCCACGCGCCCTCCAAATCCCACACAACGACCTCGTCCCTCCTCCTCACGAATCCCAACGACCCCACCGTCCCGCTCCCCAAATACCTCAAGGCCCACCCCTTCCAAGGCGCCCTCGACCCCCTGGCCTCGGCCTACCCGCCACACACGCGCGTCTACCACCGCGCCAGCGGCGGCGCACTGTGCACGGTAGGCTACGCCGTGAGCCAGCGGGGCGCGCGACGGCTGCTGCACCAATTCGGCCTCAAGCACTGGAACGGGATCTTTGACAGCGAGCTTGGGCGGTGGTGCGCGGGGGAGGACGAGAAGGAGGCCGAGGCTGCGGGGAAGAAGGTGCAGAGGGCCATGGAGAGGGTGTGCCTGACGAGCCAGCCGCCCGTCTTCGCGCACCATCACCCTATGGATGGGCAGAGCGATATTGGGGGGTTGGGAGGGGGCTATGCGACCAAGTACGAGACCAAGTATCTGAGGTATAGTGTGAGGATGAATTTGGAGGGGATTGTGCAGGGTGGGAAGGGCGAGAGGGAGTTGGTGGATCAGTGGCCAGATGAGTAGAGCCAAGTCGAAAGCTGTCGGAAGGTTGGGTGGGAGAAAGGCTCGAAGAGCTCCATCAACTTCCACTGTGATGATGTTCCCGTCTGTGGGAGAAGGGTTGGAAAAAAAAGAAATCACGATTTCACAGAAAGTAGTTGCAAGCAAACATATTTGGCGAAGAATAGTTTCTCAATTTCACTTTCTCCTTCGCCCGGGGGGCCCTCGGACCCAGCCCCCACCTCACAGCAACAGCTCCAACAAACGAAATAGTGTAACAAGAGTAGTGGTAGCAGCAGTAGAGTGGCAGCTTCCATCCGGTCCAGCCAGGTATTCCCATCCCCGCTCCCCAGAGAGATTGTAAGAAAAAGGAAATGATATCAAGGTGATGATAACGAGCAGTTTGTATAGAGCGAGAGCTGATACAAGTCCTAGTAGTAGGGGTGGTCGGGACGTTGTGTACAAGAGCCGTGCCAGCGACCTGTAGCGAACGGACGAGGAAATTATGATTACAACAATGTAGTAGTGTGGCGGTAAGGAAGCGATCGCGAGGAAGTGTGGAAAACCTGTCTATCAACTGGATGGTATAAGCACAAGAGAGGAGGGGAAATTTGGGACGAAAACGCAGGAGTCGCAGTGATAGCAGGTTGAGCAGGAAGGTAGAGGCAGGAAAGGAAGAAGAGTTGAATCGCTGTACGGTAAAGGACAGGGCAACTATCTACACCGCCTTGGGGACGAGTCGCTTTGCAAGAGACCGGGAGAGCCTTCCCGTCTCTGTTCCAGATATGATGATAGATGCCACTATAGATTGAAATAGGTATCAAGAGATGGGGGGTAATCGCCAATAAGACAAGACCAAATGGGGTATCCGCCGTCGATGAGATGATGGAAAGGAAGAAAAGAAAAGAAATGCAGTCTAGCAGGCTATGTATGACGAAAGCATTGTCTGCCAGAAAACAAGCTTTGGGAAGGGAAGAAAAGAGAGGCTCCTCTGTGTCTGTCGTAGGGGGGCCGTTGGGACAGGCAATATCCCTGTTCGGTTTGATAGAGACATCCGAGAAGGCCACGCCCTGAAGAGCCGAGATTGCTGAAAAGCGATGCGCTGAAAATGCCGTCGACCGATGAGAACTGCGAGAAACGCGTAGTGGAAAACATAACGAATGTGCGGCTGCTGCAACGCCTGATAACTCCGTGCCTCTATGATTTTTACCCGCCCACTATGTATTGAATGCCTCGTGCGTCTTCACCCGTGTACCGTTCCTGACGGGATGGTCGATCGAGAAGCTCGTAGGGTCGTCAACCGTGAACGTGGAGTATAAGCGCGAGCCCTCAAGCTATATTCGACCGATAGACTCAGGAACAACGGATGCGGCGGTGACAATATTAAACTGATTATATGGTTCAAGCTGGTGTGGAGAAGGTAAGTCGAGACAGGAAAGTTGGACGATCGGTAACGGCTACCGGTACATGGACTGCGTGGCCATCAGGCTCGCGGCTACGCTGGATGCCCAGTCCGAATCGTCGTACGGAGGAGTAGGCCATTTCGCGGGGCCTTCTTGCTTCGTCGCCCGTACCTTGGAGATCTCCAGAGGCTTGGTTGGCGTATTCTTGTCCGAGTGGCCGAAGCTGACTTCGTTGCGGTTTGCAGACGAGGACGGCGTGAGGTATGATGCAGCAGCACCGTCCAGCTGAGTTTGTCGTGCAGGCGTCTTGTGGGACTCTTTGGCGGTCCTGTCCATCTTCTTGACAACCTTTTGAGTCGAAGCCAGGACCTCGTTCAGGAGTTCCTCTTCCTCATTAGGCGTCTCATAACGGTTGGACGGGTTTGACTTGCTCTGCATCGCCCGCCTGGTACGGCTCGAGACGGGGGCACCAGGCTGTGCTCCTGGCTCGGAAGAGCGCACCTCAGAGCCAGGCAAAGAGTGGTGACGCTTCAGCATAGGGTTAGTGGCGACGCGAGACGACTTCGCAGGAACGGCCGGTTGGGCAGAGGCCTCCAGGCTGCATCGCACCTGGTGCAAGGCCTTGTCCAGATCGGAGGCCTCGGAGTTGTTCGCTACCACAGCAGCGATTTGAGATTGATCGATGATCATCGAGCTGTTCCTATGGCCACTTGCCCACGGTGAGCAGCCGGCATTGGCTTCAATGTCATCCGAGTTCGGCGACATAGGAGTCTGGTAGCGACCAGAGAGGCGACGTGCTCGTTTCCTGAGATGGGAAAAGAAACCTTCCTTCTGGCCACTTGACGGCGAGGTAAGGCCTGACTGACCATTGAGTGCTCTTTCGGCCTCTTGGCGATGAATATCTGCATAGTGGTTGCCGTGGGAGGCGACTGATAATTGGCGACCAATCTTCTTAGCAGCCTTTTCCTCACCTTCTGCAGCACGCACGCTTGCCTGTGCAGTCACTGCATCAGACAATGGGGACACAGGACGGATTGATGGCAAAATGGGAATAGGCGCGCCATTGGCAGGGGCGCCGTTTGTCCACGTAGCTCGCTTACTCGGATTGGGCCGGGTCTTGGTGGAAGAAACCACATCCACCGAGCTAGCATGTGCAGGTGAAGGCCTAGGCGATGGAGGACGCGTCGAGCCATGTTGGGGGACGGCTGGTGCGCTTTCTCGAGCCACTAGGGAACGGCGCAGCCATGAGGACGTCTTTGATGTGATGCTCGGCGAAGCATCAGGCGAGTCCTTTGCGGAGAGGTCGGATTGCTTGCGACCAAGCAACCTTGATGAGGAGGATTTGCAGCGCAGGGGGTCGAAAGCATCTTGAAAGTACTCATGAGCCAATGCTTGTGTCGATGTTGGTCGGGCTCGTGGATCCCACATCAGACACCACGTGACGAAATTCGCCAAGCTTGCAGGCCATTGAGGAGCCTGAAGGATGGTGTCCATGGAATGCGGGGCCATCTATTTGATGTGTTAGAAAGGCAATCGGAAACGTCAGTTGATACATACCTTGGGGAATGAGAAGCCCAGCTTCTGTGCCAATCGTACGCCGTCTTTCCATTCACCTCCACCCACCTTGTGGCCGTACTTGTTCACCCATGTACCTGGGCTACCCATGATTTCGCAGACGCGCCAAACCTGATCGACTTCGTTTCCTCCAGGGAACAAAGGCTTCAGCGTAGCAATCTCGACGGCCATGGCGCCGACAGCCCAGATGTCTACCGGCGCAGAATACTCGCCCGCACGTAGAAGCACCTCGGGGGCGCGGTACCATCGGGTGGAGACGTAAGTCGTATACGGCAGCTTTGAATGCGTCTCTCGCGCCAGTCCAAAGTCGGCGATTTTGATGGTATATACGGGCGGGGTTGATGGAGGAGTCATCAATGCGGAGTATCGGCGGAAAGGATGCGACGAGTCGTTTTGCTGCGAGGTGGAAACGAGGATGTTCTCAGGCTTCACATCGCGATGGAAGAATTCGCGTTGATGGATGTGCTCCAGACCCGACATGATCTGAAACAGTATGCTCTTGACGCTATGCGCATCCATGGGCTTGTGGTCTCGCGCCTTCATTAACTGGTAGAGATTGCCGTCCATGAACTCCATCGCAATGTGTAGTCGTCGGCTGTACGGATCCAGGAAGATATCCAGGGCAGGAACGAGGTGGGGATGCGGGGGGAGTGTCCTGAGGAAGATGACTTCGCGAAGCTCTAGACAGCTGGAGAAGGAGTCGAATGTCTTCTTCATCGTCTTAATCGCAACCTTTTGGCTGTCAGTACGCCAGGAGGGGCGACGTAGGTGCAGGAGTACTCACAAGTGTGCCTCGACGAGCGATGTGCGACCCAGCAGTTCTGACGCGTGCGAGCGCCACACTGCCGAAGCTGCCGTCGCCAATCTCCTTCATGACTTCATACTTCTCTTCCAGCGACGCCCAGCCATGATGCTGGTTCTGCGCGTCTGGATACATGATTGTATACCGATGAATAGATTGTTCAAACTGCTTGGAGGATTGAGTAAGGTGGAACAGCTTGATAGATGGTAGAGACACTGCAGATAGGATCAGTAACTGAACTGGTTGCGCGGGTGGCTGGCCACGTACCGGTACGTGTCCTGTGTAGGTGAATGCAGTGATTACAGCGCCGCCTGTGTCATCTCAGGCCGAGGATGGTGAAGAAAGGAGTGTAGCAGTACGGGGAGATGCAGGACCGGGGAGGCCGGGTAGGGTCGAGTAGTGAAGGAGGGGATCCAGAGGTGTATCGGAGGTCTCAGACGCGATGATGGATGATGGAGGTGGTGTAAGGGTCCAGGTTGATGCAGGTGCGGGAAGGGTCGAACAGAAATGAGGGACAGTGGTAGGAAAAGGGCGTGTGGAGACTGCTCCAGGACCACGGTAGGCGGGTAGACGTCCGTGGGTTTGGTGCTTCTAGCTGGGAAAGAATAGGAATAACTCTGTGACCATAGCTTCAAGTGGCTTGATAATCAGGATAATTGGTGCTGGACAGTGCGTCCGGGGAGAGTGGAAAGTGGATATCGGCAGGAGAGATGGTGGGAAGACGGCGAGGCCAAGGTAGGATGGAGGACAGTAGTGGATAGGGTGATGAGGCGCTGGAACGAGCTGGCGGGTGCGACGATGGTGGTGATGTACCTGATGGTGGTGATAGCGTGGTCGAGGGTGCGGCGATCAGCGGATTCAGGAGGAAAGGAAGACAGGGCCGATCCAGGGGTTGGAGGTTGTGCTTGTGAAGTCAACAAGACACAAGTGCGCGGAATTGCAGAAGGAGAGCGAGGAGCACTGAGCGGCGCGGACTGGTGGGCTCCAGCATGAATCGTCTCCGCCAAATTGGGGCAAGCCCAGGCCGTTAGACAAGATTAGGGGGGAAAAGGGAGAGACGGGCTCCAGCAGGGTCGCGCGTAACAATTCAGAGGCTGGTGCTGGAAAGGGAAAGGCTCGGTCGCAAGGGCAGGAGATGGCCGTTGCTGTGGTGAATGAACGAGGTGAAAGGATCCTGGATGGGCGGTCGGCAGGGCGCTGTGTTGGCAAAGAGCGCGAACGATGCGCGACAAACGAGCGAGCGAGCGAAACAGGGTGCAGCAGGACCGGAGAAGTCAGAAGACAGAGAGAGCGGTGTAAAGAAAAAGCAGTTAACAGGAGCGGGCGGAAGCAGCCAGGTTCGTTATTTTGGGGGGGGGGNGGGTGAAGGTTTGGAATTGGACGTCAGAGGTCAGCGACGGCCATAGCGGGTGCGGGTGCGGGTGCGGGATTGCGACGAAGGAAGAGACGAGGCGTTGGACGGAGAGAGAGTGAAAGTGGCGCACGCGGCGTGGAAGGTAAAGGTAAGGTTGGGGGGGGAGAGAGAGAAGGGGGAGTCAGGGACTACTGCGTCGCCGGGACGCAGCAGGACTGGCGGGTCAGACACGGTCGAGAAAATGAGCGCGACGGCGGCGACGCAACAGTCTCGGGGAAGCCTGGAAGGGGAGGGTTCCCAGTTGGTCCCTGGCTGGGGGTGGATGAGAGTGGAGGAGAGTGGATGGCCCAGGATGGGACGTGTCGGCGTGTGTTCCTTGGAAGTCTGACGCCCGTGGTGAAGAGTGGGCTCGGCTGCATCCGCCGGCCCTGGCTCTAGCCTATTATGGCAACAGGCTAAACGGATTGGGTAATTTGCACACGGCCCGGCGCCGCGATTGGTCGGATTTTCTGCATTTTTATTATTGAACCATATTTTCGCCCTGGCTGCATTAGGGGGCATTGTTGTGTGTTGTGACATGCACGTGACGTTCCCATTCACTCCGGACTGCCAGTCTCCTGCAGGTCGGACTGCCACTGGTCCACCTGCGGGCACGCGCCGGACAAACACAGACAGCGTGCGTCCCCGAGAGAAGAGCGTCGCGCAGCGCGTCGCTCGGTGCTCACTACTCAAGCTCAGTGCTGGGGCTGCGTGCATGCCGTATGACTGCGTTGCTCAGAGCTCTTGGCCCCCCTTGTCATGTTTTGTTATTATCGAGTCTGCCCATGAATGATGATGCCCATCACTTTTAGGTAAGCTCGTGCAGAGATGATGGGCCATGGATCATGGGCGACCACGTTCTGACACTTGGGTCCGTCCATCGTCGCCCGCCCCCTTTTCTTTTTCCCGTGGTGGCACGTTCGTTTTTCGCACAGTGCACTCCAGCACCTTCGCCGCTGGGCGCCGGGATGCCGTGTCCACAATCAGTTTGGCCGCCTTTCCTGCTGGTTCCTGGCACATGCAGCCTTACCGCACGCTGCCCGTCCAGGGCCGTCACTCTCTCCCGACCGTGTGGGCTGCGTTGTGCGCCCGATCGCGAGCTGATGGTCCTGCCAGCTGGTGAACATGATTTCCCTGAAAACGTGCTGCTGGTGCAACCCGACAGTCGAGAGTCGAGACACACTGCCTGTGCAGACCATGGTGCTTGATAAACTCGCCACATGCACCCTTCCAAATACCCCTCGAGTCCGATGTCACCACCTGCTCAGCTCGGACGCGTCGCAGTGTGCCAAGTGCAACGCGCGTATAGCCACTGCCTGGGCTCCGGTAGTCCAGCGCTCCAGGGCTGTGCGGGCGTGCCATAAAAAGACTCACCATGCACCACCACCAGCACAACCCCAGCGTTCGTTCACAGCCTGATAACAAAGCCCATCTTCAGAAAATTGTTTACGCTGGCGAAAATGCCCTGGCCACGCAATGCGCTCCGCCTCGTCCGCCGTTGGCCCGTTGCCGTTGCCGTTGACAGCTGTTCGTTGGGCAACTGCCAACCGTCATTACGGAGTATTTTGATGGAAACTTTCTCCCAATAATCCCGGCATCCAGACGTTGTCCCCGTGCAAATATTCTGCAGGTCATCTTCGTAAACACAACCTGCCCAGCTGCCAACACATGTTTATGGTTTTCCCAAATCAATCTCTTCAACGGTTATTTCCTCTTCTGTCCACATTCACAGCCAATCCCCTATAATCTCTGCCCTTTCCTTCGTGCAGTTCCCATTTAGCCTCGCCCGGCCCCAACCAACGGTTGTCTCGAGCAACAGCCGGACTTCCATCAACAAATCCAAATCCATATCCAAATGGAGACTTCTCCACACGTCGACCGCAAATCGTCAACAATTACACACAGATGCCACGCGCGGCGGAACGGCCGCCGTTTCTATAGCTTCCTCCGTGCTATCGCGACACCTGCGCAGGGGAATCAAAATAACATCCATGTCACCCGCAATCTGCTGGCTGATTTGACACCCTCCCGCCATGTCCTGTGCGACTTGCATTCTCCACAAAATCTGTCTCTGTTTTTCCATCGGCCTTCCAGAAGCCCGTTGACGGTTGCCCTCCGTAGCCCGCTCCGTGCCGAACGGGTCAAACACCAGCCTGTCCGCTGGTGCGACGGCACGCCGACGTTCGAACCACATGCTCGGCTACCAGTTTGTGACCAACTCCGACGGTCGACCTGGTCCAAGCGGAAGAGAGCACACTCAAGATTAGATTTGTTGGATTTTTGCCTTTGCCGTTGTGAAAGTCGCCGAATAATGTCGTGCCAATTGTGCTGTGGATGTCGTGGGATTTGGCACTTCTCCCTAGGCTAGTTCAGGGACTAGTCGCCGCCAACGGTCGACCAACGCGGTGCCTGGCCGGAGTGTCGCCGACTTTCAGGAACCAGGACCACGCACTTTGGTGACACTAGGTGGTGAGGACTTCACTGAACTTCACTGAACTTCACTGAAGAGGCGCATGCGCCCAGAGACTCTGTTCTACTTACGGAGAAGCAGAGTGTCAGACATGCCAGAGTACTGTGATGATCCATAATATTGCGAGTCGATCACCATTTCTTGAGTCCTGGCCGACAGCACTTTATGTCAAACCAGCGATCACGAGGCCATGAGAGAGGATCACCAATAATGCCTCTCGATAATTGTCGATGCTGCTTTGGGAGGAACAACACCCCACAGTGGTCATTCGCGTCTTCTTTTCTTTTCCAGCCTCCATACTGATGAGTACTGGACTGTCCATGAGGAAATATTGTTTCCCTTGACGAAGTATCGTACGATTCTGTGCCTCCCGGACGGTAGGGGAAGCTACGGGATGGGATGCCTTCGGATTCTTGTCGCTCTCCACCAAGAAACACCCCGTCCGACTTCCAGCTTTCGGGACCCAATAATGCAATCCCACAGTCTGGACTGCCATCGAGCTTATCCCCTCTTCAGCCCTACCCTTCCATCTCCGTCCTGACGTCAGCCTTTCCCCCTCCTCCTCCCCTTTCCTCCGTCTTACCCGCGCTCGATTGAAAGCCGTAGATGACATGACCTCATCCTCGATTATTGTCCGGTCCACACTCTGGAATCTTACCCTAAAGTACTCCGGACGGAGAAAGAGATGCCCAATACCCCGGTAATCTTAGCCTCATGGACGTTGCCGCGAGGCTTGCTTACGGTATACTCGCGGAATGTTCTGATGAGACGGTACGTCATAGTATCGAAAGTGTCCGTCGAACGGCAGGTTCTTGATGACGATATGAGCGCAGTGGTTGAAAAAAAGGAAAAAGAAAAATATCATGGTATGTTTTTTTGCTATTACTGCAGGAAATTGGCAAAACGTTCACTGAATTCGGTATACTGATGGGCGAGGGGCCTCCACGCAGTTCTGAGTAAATACCTAAACGGAACACTCCTCCCGACATATTCAACGTCGTCTACCCTAGGGTAGACACTTTACCAGTCTCCCACCAGACAATCCATTTCCCTTCTCTTAACTTTCTACCCGAACCATTCCACACGTACAGCTCCTTCCCCCAAAAGATGCCATAGCCCATAATCTTTTCTTTCTCTTTCCTCCCCTCCCAACCCATCATCTCAGGATTTACCCCAAGTGCCGCACGTTTCCCATCATTTACCCACTTGACAAGCCCACCCTGTTCCGCCTGCCATCTCCGTCGAGACAAAAGAGTTGGACAGGACATAGACAGAGGCAAACATAAACATGTAACTAGGGGTTGGCATCTAGTCCTAGTACTTGCGCCGTGGGAGCGTGGGTGCCTCAACCCCGCTGCAAGGCCAACACGCTTGATCCTTGACCGCCTGTCCAGCCACCCACCGCCTTTTGAGCAGCGGGAAGACGGGTGGCGGCTCACGGTTGGCAGACCTTGCATGCATCTGGGAAGTCTGGATCCGGGGTGCATGAGGCCAATATGTACCTACTCTATAGCTCTATAGCTTCGCATGTAGCCGAGTGCTTCTTCTGTTAGTACCTTTGCCACGTCGGCCATTGCACACCGACTGTCACGGAAAATACACCAAAATTGCAGAGCAAGTTGCGCGGAAGAGATGTTTATTATACCAAGTAACACTACACTAAATGTGACCTGACTCGAGGAAGCTATTGCTGTTTCGAACAGCTAGTCCAAGTCAGCTTTGCTCAACTGCAGACAGTAACGGGAACGGATGCGGGTCGGAAAGGCCTCAGTTCTCCAAGGTGATGTTTGTTTCTTCAATGATGAACTCAGGAAGAACACAGCGAATCATGGTGTTCATCATGTGAAGATGAATAGGAAGTAGAAGAGCAACGTACCTCGAGTAGACTAATCTGAAAAGTGCTCCTTCCATCAGCACGTCCTATTCTACTGAGTTCCGTTAGCACATGATTACACCTGCTAAGAACGAATTTGGACGGAAAGGTTACAGTCAGAAGGTCTCCAAGATGATGTGATGTCTCTTCAAAGATAGACTCAGGAAGAACACAGCGAATCATGCTCATCATCTGAAGGTGAAAGCTAGGGAGATGGGAGCATACTTTCGAACCCTAACAGAATACAGCCCATAAATTGCGAATACTATTCAATGAAGCCGTTAGCTTCACATACAACAGTTATCGAGGAACGATCGCTCGCAAAACAGGATGTGAAGGTCCATCTTGAGTCAGGCTACTCTGAGTTAGCACATTGAGGTCGAGGCAACGTTCGAGGCAACATACCTCATTAAATCAGATTTGTTAGAGTGATCAGTACGGACGAGCCCCGTTTAAAGGCCGCCCGCTCACACAGTGTGAATATCAAGGAATCATCATATAAGATGGACCATTCCAGGCAGAATGAAATGTCGACCATACCTTGACCTGCCGTCAATGTCAGCAACAGTCAAGTAGACTCGTGAAAGTCGTATTCCAGGTTGTAGGCGATCAGCTGATGCTATATCAACAAGTACCTCCCGACCAAACATCCACAAGTTTGTACGCTTGTTTGAACGGATGCCGACCGAAGAGGATCTGTCCGCCCGGCGCATCGAAGTTCTCATCATAGGAAGGGTCCGGTTGCGGACAGGGAGGGAAAGGAGATGGAGATGTACCTAAATAGAAACTGTTAGCTCCTGTTGTGAAAAAATTTCCAAAACCAAGGAAGAATGTTGAGGCAGATCAGACAAGGCTGAAACTAATTTGACTAGGTGTCGACAATGTATATTCAGTTCGAGGAATGCCTTTCCGTGTCGTATGTATCATCACTCTGCAGAAGGAAACGAAAGAAAGCAACGTGCATACCTTTTGGCTGAATCGTGCATGCTGCACCTAGAGCTCTGAGGAGCTTGCGGAGGTTACATCTGTTGTCATATTAGCCTCGTTCAGCTAGCCCTTTTTTCTGAACAGGAGAAAGAAGATGCATCATTGTAATTCTAGAGTATTTGAAGTCCTTCACGACGCTATAGGAGTTGGATTGTTATGCAATATAATCATCTGCATCGGGAGTGGAAGTAGGGCAACTTACCGCAAGCTCGAGAGCACCGACCGTCATGGAGTTAGTCGTACAGAAAGGAACAATGATCATAGCGAGACAAGACGGGCATCATTCCGTGATGCGATGCGTGTCATAGCTGGTGGTGAGTTTGCTGATGGAGAGGAGAAACCATAGCGAAGAATTTAACCCACGTGGGATCACGGTTCGGAGTATCGTTGTTCCAGGGGGGCGCATTATGTAATCAGCAAATCAACTTCGACCGTCGTCGAAAGACCCAACATCAAGGACTTCAAGGCTGACCTAGGCGATTAAAAGAGCCAAGCTGGTCATCACACGAAAGTCGAAATCTTACAACCCCTTCCGAAGCTTCCCTACACGTAATAGGTTGCGTAGTGAGAACCTACTGCAGGTCGCATAGAGCCCACCCAGCTGCCGAGTACACCCCTGGAGCTTATACAATCACGACGATCTACCCTACCGCTTCCAAGCATGGCTGGAAAGGTGCATTTACAAATCCCATCTTGCCCATCTGGTTCTTATTATTAACATGATCAAGATGCAGGACGATCCATCCACCATACGCGTGAGGGAAAACCAAAGGCGTTCACGTGCCCGGCGGAAGGACCTTCTCGAAAGCCTGCAGAAGCGTGTGCGGGAATTTGAGCTGCAAGGCGTCCAAGCGACGCATGAAATGCAGCAGGCTGCTCGGAAAGTTGCTCAAGAGAACCAGCAGCTCCGACGTCTACTCGCCCTTCACGGCGTTTCGCGAGAAGAGGTGGAATCATTTCTACGGACTACCGACCAATCTAATGCTGCTCAATGTTCCCAAACCTCCAGGGCGGGACCCCGGGTACCGTTGTTGGCTGGCAGTCCACAGACAACAGTGTCCCCTCCTGTACCGATCATAGCATTATCAACGAGGACTTCAATTGCAGAGGGCCCTAGATCAAGTCCTCTTCCTGCCTCTAATTCTGGCGGACGGTACCTCTCCGATAACCCGGGCCATGGGCACCATATCTCTGAACAAGACAAAAAAATAGGCCTAAGCGCACGGTGTCAGCAACCCCCACCACTCGAACGCCGTTTTTCGGCTGCCGAAGAATCATTGTCTCCGATGAGCCAAAAGACCGAGCCTTGCTGTCCGACACAGCCTATTAGCAGACCCAGTAATAGTGTCCATGAGGCCAGGGTCCAGGAGGTTTCAGAGGAATGCGCAAATCAGCCCGACTGTTTCTGTCCTCCTGTGCCACCCCCTCAACGTAGAGAATCCGGTCTTGGTCTAGAGACGTCATGCGAAACTGCTGCGAGCATTATCATCGAAATGGGCGGCCATAAAGATAGAGAGCTAGTTCGCGCTAGGCTGGGGTGCAAAGGCAACGAGGACTGCACGGTCAAAAACACAACGGTCTTACAAGTCATGGGTGAGCTATGAAGTCAAGAACATGCTGCCGTCGTCCCTTCTCGACGATCGCATCTCACCTTTGCCCGAATGGTGGCTTTTCAATGATCCAAAGGTAAGCCGACTGGTAATTGTAGCTTCGACACAAGCTGATTGCGATTTGGGTAGCGTGGTGTTGTAGCCGAATTACACTCGCCAAACATAGGAGGATCGATCAGAACTCATCATAGTTCAGTGGCCGGCGATACCTCGCAGATTTATCGCGCTTGACTGGCAAGGTGGTGGCTATCAACATGATGGCTGCCCACCCGGGTGACGGAAAAACCGCGCTCCCTACCATCGTAGGTCAAAATCGAGCTTTAGAAGAAGGCTTTCTTTAACTCGGGGTCTTAGTTTACATAAACCTACGGTTGGGTGTCGTGCGGTCGCGTCACGCTAATTCTGTCAAATCACATCTTTTTGGGCGGCCAATCAGATGAGAACAGTGACACAGGCCCCAGATACCGGACGAAAATCTTAGCCGTGATAGGCCGACTAGAACTACAGAAGACATTCCCAGAACGTACCTTCATAATACCTTCTTTGAAGACAGATTTCGGAGTTTGTCCTGGTAGTCGGTTTTGATGCTGCTTCTTCGTTCGACCACTCGATATACATCA
This sequence comes from Westerdykella sp. P71, assembly GCA_019022765.1. Taxonomy (NCBI): domain Eukaryota; kingdom Fungi; phylum Ascomycota; class Dothideomycetes; order Pleosporales; family Sporormiaceae; genus Westerdykella; species Westerdykella sp. P71. The sequence continues at coordinate 24,983 of JAFHBW010000007.1, forward strand.
CTGAGGAGTATCTCCTTCGCCAGGCGCCTCATATCCACTTCTGCAACAGCACGAACAATGAACGGCGATTTAAACAACACTTCGGCAGCGCGGGAAGCGGTTACATTTGAGCCTGATCCAGCGTACGATGGTCGGTCATTTGCAATTCCGCTCACTGAAGACGATGAACATGTCAGGGCGATTTATCGGCCATTTTTGTTGGATGATACCGTTTCAAGCAGCGACTGGGTTGCTCGGCTCGAATTGAGCACCGCATTGAAGATGGTGGATGAGGAAATCTTTGCCAAAGGACAAGAGAGGTTAAAGGTTTTGGTGTTATACGGAAGTATGCGGGCGAGGTATGTCTTGTTCCATGAGGGACTGAATGGATCCATGTTAAACGGATGTTCCCCTGCGAGACCGGCAACTAAACCATCGTTAGATCCTATTCAAAGCTTCTTGCATATGAAGCCTCCAGAATCTTGTTCCGGCTTGGTTGCGACGTCCGCGTGTTCGACCCCACCGGACTGCCCGTGAAAGACGATGTCCAGCACTCACACGCGAAAGTGCAGGAACTCCGCGAGCTGAGCAAATGGAGTGACGGTCACGTATGGGTCAGTCCGGAACAGCATGGAAATCTCGTGAGTATTTCGGTTGAATTTTCATTCCAACGTGGCTAATTCCCCATCCCAGACTGCTGTGTTCAAGAACCAGATCGACTGGATTCCTCTCTCTACCGGCTCCGTGCGACCCACCCAAGGCCGCACCCTCGCCATCGCCCAGGTCAACGGTGGGTCTCAAAGCTTCAACTGCGTAAATTCGCTTCGCATCCTTGGCCGCTGGATGCGCATGTTTGCTATCCCGAACCAGAGCTCGATACCCAAGGCATACACTCAGTTTACTGATGTCGATGCTCCGGAAGGTGGCAGCAGGCTTATACCCAGCTCGAACAGGGACAGGGTTGTTGATTGCATGGAGGAGTTTGTGAAGTACACAATTGTTATGAGGCCGCACTTTCACTTATTCGGGGATCGATTTAGTGAGAGAGAGGAAAGAAAAGGTAAAAGTGGGTGAACGATAGTCTTCATGTAGTCGATAGAGAGTCAATCTTATTTGGGGCGTGAGGCCCAGCACCACAAGAGGGGAGAGAACATGTTATAGCATGACGTGGTCATATCATCCTTCATCAAAACTACTTCTTTACTGCAAAAATTTTAAAGGAACCTTCCCTAGGTTAGTTTTGAGAATTCAAAGTCGCACAGCATTTAAACACGTACCAGCCCATTCATTGAGATTGATGTCACCTAGACTGACCTCGGAGCTTGCGTTGCCCTGAATCTCGAGTTAGCCACCAAGAAAACCTCAAGATTGTTCCATAAGGGGAAGTATTGTAGGTTTTATACTCACGGTTGCACTGCAACAAGATGTTTTGGTTGCTTCTTTGGCTGGTGGTCCACAACACCCAGCATCACCTCCACTCTCTCCTTCGGGATTCTTCGCCATGTCGACATAGACATTCAAATCGCTATCTGTGTCGGCGATCACGATACCTACACGACAGTGAGTTCCTCGGGACTTTTACCGCACATATCGTGTTACTTACTCCCGAAGCCTGACTCTTCCAGCCACCGACTATAATCTTCCTTTAAGCTGCACCCCGCCACACAGCCAACGTACAGTGCAATACTCTCCCTCAGTTCTGCAGGCATCACCTTCCGCGCCAGAATATCCGATATTGCGACTCTACCGCCTCTCTTCAGCAGCCGGGCCATCTCAGTGAAGACTGCTGGTTTCTCTGCCTCGGGCACAAGATTGATAACGCAATTGGAAATGATGCAGTCGGCAGTGCTGTCTGGGAGTGGAATGGAAGTGATATTCGCCTCGACGAAGGAGATATTATCTGCTTCCGGTAATCCAACTTTGTTTTCGTGTGCTCGAGCAAGCATGTCCTGGGCGGATCGGGTCAGTCGATCACGAAATCTCTGCTTGTGGAACGCCTGACCTTGTTCATGTCTACGCCTATTGCACGGCCCTGTCGGCCGACTTTTTTCGCTGCGAGAAAGCAATCGAAACTAGAGTTTGTTAAGATGCCTCCTTTATATGTCTTCTGAGGGAGAATCACCCTGCCCCACTACCAAGATCGATCACTGTCTCACCCTGCGGAGCGAATGTTAACAGACGTGAATGACACAACAGGGAACGCTTGCCTCTCGAAGACTCGCAATTGCCAACGGATTACCACAGCTGACGCCGAGGTTTGCCTGTTTGGGTATGCTGTTCAGTTCCTCCTCCGAGTAGCCAAATGCTTTGGCCACGGCGTCGCCGTATGTGGTGTCCCCGAATGTTCGAGCCATGGAGCCATAATGCTCCTGGACTTTCTGATAAATGTTCTCAGAATTCATTTTGATTGTATAGAGCATGTGAGGAAGTTGGTGGCGGACAGGTGACGATGTGTAAGGGGGAGAGGGGATACATAGTTGTCATGCCTGCTCAGTCATTGGTTCCCTTTCTACCCAATGGAGCATCACGCGTTCTTTCCCCCGCATCTACAGAAGCACATAGGAACGCCCGCAAATACAGTAGAGACGATGCATAGTATAAAGGTTATTTCAATAATTAAGAATGAAGCCTGCATGGAGCTTTTTACTCTAGCTCGTCCAAGAACCACACAACACAAGTCACGACATCACAGTCTTCCCACCAAAGCATGACCGTTGGCATTGCAAGAGATGGGTAAATAGTGTGGAATGATGCAAGCATGGGAACTTTGAGAATGGAAAGTAGGTCAGGTGATAGGCACTAAGAGATATCATGGGGCTGATATATCCAGCCGGACCTGAGGTGTATGGTAGTACAGGACTTCCCGCTTTTCACCAGACTCCAGCTTCTCTGGTCCAGCTCGCCAGTTGTAGCCCCTCTTCCCCGTGGCGCAAACCTCGCCTGCCAAGCATCAAATCAAGCTTGCGTGGTCTTGTGAATTTGCCATAGGGTGTAGCCTAATCTTGGCTGTCCGCATGCGATTGTGCTCGCGATATGCTCTCTTGATGCAGAACCCAACCGATGATAATCTCAGCCTTGTACAGCCGTACGACGGCGAAGTCGTCAGTCCGAACATCTAACCCCTTGGGATCTAAGCAAAGCCTTCTGATTCAATTCTTCATCCGACTTCAATTGCCTGAAGTGCATTGATGACCTCTTCTCCGACGCCCCCATCTTCAACCACCATCTTCGTCACCTGTGAAATCAGCCCGCGTCTCATTCCCCCACGAGGCGGCGTCCACACCCCAGAGTTGGCCAGCAGCTCGTGCTGTGTTAAGGCATCTGCACTGGAGTTAGGCACAGTTCCCCCGGTAGCAGAATTCATCGAGTTCGGTACGCCAGGTGGCGTGAGATGCGAGGGAGGGTCAATAGTCCGGATCGAGACAAGACGGGCGCCAGTGGTGGAGGATTTTGGTCCGGTGCATGCAATAGCTAACACAGCATCTGCAACTGCAAGCTCTTCCTTGCAAGGATCGAATATGATATTCTGCCCCACAGCCATGGCCAGTACAATGACGGGAGGCTTGTCTATCGGTTTCGTTGAGCCTTCCTTCCCGCTGTCCTTTGGATAGAGCGGAACAGATGCATCCCAGTCGTCGTTGAAATGAGGATCCTCGTCTTTCTCCGACGTCAAAGCTGGCAGGCGTGCAGTGAGGAGAGCCAAATGGGTGGCCATCGATAGCAGAGCCAGAGGGTATGAGAGCGGCGGGGAGAGTAGAAGGATCTAGCAGATTGTTAGCTCCCATTCCTTGCGATATGGTGTGACATATGTACGTCAACGTATAGCTTCCAATGATACCGGCGATTGATGTACAGCCTATCTTTGAGCTCCCCGTTTGCAAGCAGACTTTCCGTGAGCATCGAAGCTAGGAAGACAGGCAGCGCATCGTCATCTCGAAATCCGGGAATCTCAACGCTCATCTCCACCCAAGAATTTTTGCCCTTTCCATTGCTTTCCTCTGATTCTTCCTCGTCCAGAACCATCCTTTCCCCCGCAGCTACGGAGACTACGCTCCTCTGTTCAATTGGCGGCCTCCAGTGTGACTGCTCGACCTCTGCCTTCACGCCCACGAGCGCTTCTGTTCCGTCCTCCAAGGCTATGCGCGCACTACCGTTTGCACTGGGCAGAACGTCGTACTCTGCTCTCATGGACCGAAAGTCGCGTGGTCCTTTGGTATAATCCAGGCGTATGGGCGGGGTCTGTGAGAGCGTCGAGCGCAGAAATGAGAGCTCAGCCGGCGACAGGTTGACAGCAGCTTGGGCGGGAGCCATTGCGACTGTAGGCGGGTATTGTTTGGGCGTTGGAGTTTCTGCTTGCGGCGGGCGACAAGCGCGGAATGGTGAATTTGTTTCGCGGACTGAGGCCGTGCACGAATCAGATCAGCGGGTCCCCGGTTGGAGCTCCGAGCGTGACTTCATCACCGCGAGCTCCGTCGCTTGACCACCTCACCGCGTGTGCTGCTGACCTCACGCAGCCTCATCATACCCTTTATATTGCATCGCGTTGCTCTCTCCTCCTCCTCTCATCCCGAATCCTCGCCATGTCCTCCAATTAAACCGCGAATCGTGCCTACCCCGACCCCCGACCATGTCTCCGCCAGCCTCCAGCCGAAGCAGCAGCCATGGCATAGATAAGCTCGACTACAAGCGCAATCCGGCGCGGCGACCCCTTCTTGCTGAAGAACACGTCGAATCCAGACGGACGTCCCAGGCGAACAGCTACGCGGGTAGTTTCTTCGAGCAGGTAGCCGAGGGCATCGCAGAGCGCGACAGGCAGCGCTTGAAGCGTGAAGCTGTGCGATGGCTGAGCTTCATCTGGGCCATCATCAACTGCCTTTGCGCGGGTAGCATAACAGCATACTCGCTCTACGGGCACAGATTCCAGAAGGATCTCCACTACAGCCAATTCGAGGTCAACATCGTCTCCATCACCGCCGAGCTCGGCATGTATCTATTCGTTCCCGCATTTGGTTATCTGTGTGATCGCCTTGGACCTGGGATACCGTCTCTGCTTTCAGCATTCTTATTTGGACCGGGATATCTCCTAGCCGCATTTGCATTCAAGAGTGGGCCTCCTGTATCAGCGGGTGGTCATGGATGGCCATTGAGCATGATGGTCTTGGCGTTTGTTGCTGTGGGTATGGGCACGAGCTGCATGTATCTGTCAGCTGTTACGACATGTGCCAAAAATTTTGGACGCGGTAACGCGAAAGGAATCGCCTTAGCAGTACCCATCGCTGCTTTTGGATTGAGCGGCATGTGGCAGAGCCAGGTGGGAAGCCGCCTGCTCTATGTGAGGAAGCCGGATGGAAGCAGAGGCGACGTTGATGTCTTCCGCTACTTTGTATTTCTGGCTATCACTCTTTTCTGTGTTGGCGTGATAGGCACCTTTACGCTCCAGATCGTCGGGGAGGAAGAGATGATTGATGAAGCCATTGAAGAGCTGGAACGGTCGGGTTTGCTGGCACGGGACGAGTTCTTCACACGCGCTGCAGACATCCACGGCTACGGAACCATGAATACCGGAGACCTATCCGACTCTACTTTCGACTTCTTGCAGACCGAAGCGCAGAAACTCAAGCTTCAGGCCGAAGAAGAGGCTCGAAAAAAGACATGGCTGTTGAACGAAGAAACACGTCGCTATATCACTGATCCGACAATGTGGTGGCTAGCTGCTGGTTTCTTCCTCGTCACTGGTCCCGGAGAAGCCTTCATCAACAACTTGGGAACTATCATTGGTACTCTATCACCACCCCACACAGCCTCCACCACTTCGCCCGCAACCCACGTCTCCATCGTCGCCATCACGTCCACCGTCGCCCGCCTCGTCACGGGCACCCTATCCGACCTCCTTGCTCCCGTCGCACAAGCCCATCAACACCGCCGTGGGCCCGACTCTCTTGAAAACTCGCTCAGCTCTCTTCCTCCCCAACGGAGATTCACCGTCTCACGCGTAGCCTTTCTCATCACCTTTGGTCTCATCCTTTCTGTCGGCCAACTGCTCCTTGCCTCCGGTCTCATTCAAAACCACCCTTCCCGCTTTGCTGCCGTGTCCGCCCTTATTGGCGCAGGCTACGGTGCGGTCTTCTCCCTTGCACCCATCGTAGTTAGTGTCGTCTGGGGTGTGGAGAACTTCGGCACGAACTGGGGCATCCTAGCTATGACGCCTGCTGCTGGAGCCACTCTATGGGGCGCTGTCTATGCGGCGGTGTATCAGCGGGCGGCGGCGGCGAGGGTGAAAGCGGACGATATGTTGTGTTATGGGAGAGATTGCTATGCGCCAACATTCCTGGCGATGGCGCTGAGCGTATGGTTGGCGTGTGGATTGTGGATGTGGGCATGGAGGGGCCCAGGAGGTTGGAAAAGTAGGGGAGTTGCTGTGTAGTGCGCAAACGTCACGAGTGATAGGAGAGCCACCTGTCTGGCGTACGCAGCAGGGTCCTGCGGAGAAAGACCTGCCGGATGACTGTCTACACAGTAGTTTTCGGACTCCGGAATTCCTCTGTTCGTGGCGTATATGGGACGAGGGGATATGCGTATCCCCAGTAACGATTATGGAAGCGTTGTTTTACATTCTTTGCCTTCTTTTCGGGTTTTGCATATCAGGGGTTGAGCTATTGTTTTGCATCTGCATTGCATCTATGTCCGTTACTTTTTCCTCCACTTCAAACACGCCAGCCTGAGGCTGATGCGGTAAGATTTTAGTTGTCATATATATAGCACGGGAAACGTGAATCTACATCACGTTTGATATGCGAGTTACTTGTCCTGTCTACTTTCTCGCCACAAATGGATATTGCTCAGTATCCCCATTGTTGGAACGTCGCGGCACTTCCTCCCCAGAACGACACCGATGTTTTCGGAGCTTGTTGTCTTCCTTGGCCGAACTTTGGTAGAATGGAGATTCAGATTCGCCGATCTGATAAAAGATCTCAATCAAAAGGCCAAGATATTACGAGCCGAGGAAGTAATCTAAGTTTTGCGTTAAAAACTTCCGCGTCCCCAAGCGCGTCTTGCCAAAGCACCCAACGCGTGTACTATGTTCCTATATCCACATGCCACGCGTGCGGTGAACCCAGGCTTTTCCAAGCATGGGGGTGTGACGATGCTTGGCGTGGTGTTGAGGTCCAGACATGTACAAGGAAGCTACCCCGCAGCCCGTTCCTGGCGCTGGCCTTCCTACTGTCCCCAGGCCCGATCAACACCTCCTTCACCAATACGTCGACTCCTCCATACCACCACAAAGATGGACGCTGAAGCTTTGAAACAGTACCTGGCAGATAGCCCGCCCACGATTGTCCCTCTGGCAATCAAGCCTCACTTTGAAGCCCTCAGCGACAAGGAGAAACTATATGCTCATCACGTCTCCATGTAAGCACAGTCACCTTCGCACAGTGACAGTATATATCATCAGAAAGCTAATGACAATGACCACCCAAAGTGCCTCGCATGCCGGGACACGCATCATCCTCCGCCAGGTCTCTCCCGAATCTGAGCCCATCTACGACTTCATCCTCACCCTTCACAAGCACTGTGGCGGCGACTACAGCAAGCTTGCCCGCTCGGCCGGTTTCAACAACGAGGAACTCCAAGCCTATCTCGACTATGCGGCGCAATTCCTCGGAAACCTAGGCAACTACAAGTCCTTCGGAGACTCGAAGTTCGTGCCACGGTTGGCTCCCAAGCGGCTTTTGGCATTGGCGGCACTGACGCCCGAGGCGTTGAAGCTGCACGAGAAGTTCAAGAATGCGATCTTCGCTGGAGAGGACGTTGGGAAGTTGCATCTGGGATATCCGAGTGCGGGACATGTGAGCACGTACTATCCCGATAGTCCAGACATCACCAAGGAGGAGATTGCCGGCGTGAGCGACTTCTTGGAGGGGAAGGGGTTGTTACCGGAGAATACAAGGGTGAGGAAGACGGCAGACGGGTTTGAGGTGTTGATTGCGTCCGCCGAGCAGGATCCCAAGGCTGAGGATAGGGACCTGAAGGAGAGTGAGTGGACAACAGCGGATGGGAAGAAGATCAGGCTTGTATTCGGGGACTATGCGAAGGAAATGAAGACAATCGCGGACCACTTTGAGAAGGCGAAGGAGTATGCCGCAAACGAGACGCAGGCCAAGATGATGGAACAGTATGCGAAGAGCTTCCGCACCGGATCGCTGGAGGCATTCAAGGAGAGTCAGCGGTATTGGATCAAGGACAAAGGTCCGGAGGTAGAAGTCGACGTGGGCTTCATCGAGACCTATCGTGACCCTCACGGTATCCGCGGCGAATGGGAAGGATTCGTCGCCATGGTGAACAAGGAGCGCACTCAGGCGTTTGGCAAGCTTGTGGCCTCTGCACCCAGGCTCATCCCCCTCCTCCCCTGGGACAAGGAGTTTGAAAAAGACACATTTCTCAGCCCTGACTTTACCTCGCTCGAAGTCCTCACTTTTGCTGGCAGCGGCATCCCTGCAGGCATCAACATCCCCAACTACGACGACATTCGGCAGAATTTGGGCTTCAAGAACGTTTCGCTAGGCAACGTTCTCAGCGCCAAAGCCCCAGACGAGCCCGTCCCCTTCATCAAAGAGTCCGACCTTGCCCTCTACCGGAAATACAGAGACCCGGCCTTCGAAGTCCAAGTCGGTATCCACGAACTCCTCGGCCACGGTTGCGGAAAACTCCTCCAAGAAACCGCACCAGGCGAGTACAACTTCGACATCAAGAATCCGCCCATTTCTCCCCTCGACGGCCAACCCATCTCCTCCTGGTACAAGCCGGGCCAAACCTGGGGCAGTGTCTTCGGCTCCTTTGCCGCCTCGTACGAAGAGTGCCGCGCAGAGTGCGTCGCCATGGCCCTCAGCTGCGACTTCTCGGTCCTGCAGATCTTCGGCTTCGGCGACGGCACCACGAACATGGATGGCGAGGCCGGCGACGTCTTGTATGCGGCCTACCTCTCCATGGCACGCGCGGGCATCGCAGCGCTCGAATTCTGGGACCCCAAGAGCCGGAAGTGGGGCCAGGCGCACATGCAGGCTCGCTTCTCCATCCTCCGGACGTTCCTGAACGCGGGCGTCGAGTTCGCCGAGCTGGAATATGAGGACAAGAAGGAGCTGTCCGATCTCACCATTCGCCTGGAGCGTAACAAGATCCTCGAGTTGGGCCGTCCCGCCGTGGAGGATTATCTCCGGCGACTGCACATCTACAAGGCGACCGCGGATGTGGATAGGGCTAGGAGGATGTACGAGGACATTACGGATGTGGAGCCTTTCTATGAGAATTACGTTCGCCCGGCGGTGCTGAGGAAGAAGATACCCAGGAAGGTGTTTGTGCAGGCGAACACGATCGAGAAGGAGGGAGGAGGCGTGGGGCTGAAGGAGTACGAGGCGAGCGCCCAGGGGATGATTGAGAGCTTTGCCGATAGGACGTATGCGTGAGTTTTGGGAGGACAGAAAGCGACTCCATGTGGGAGATGATACCCAGCAGGGTTGGGTTTTTCTGGATAATCACGTAAAATGATGCACATGTGTTCACATATCGAGTAGACAGAGAAGCAGAAGCGAAATGATTATGTAAAGACCCTCGTCCTCCAGCGTATCTAACCCATGTACACCACGCACAGTTTTTTTTTCCCACAGGGAAAAGAAGTCCATGTACATTAACTGACGTCGTGACTTTTTATGACCAGACCACGCACACCATCTGAACGGCCTTCGATCGTTCGAACCCCTTCCTCCTCCCGTCGCTACCAGGGCATGTGAAATCGTATAAGTGCAGTTTGGATGGATGGATACAAGGAGGGCATAAGGACATGTCGAAGGGGTGAAAAGGAAAAAAAATATGAAGAGGTTAAGCTAAGTAAGGCCGGGACGACCATCTCCCAAGAAAATACAATCGCGTACCGGAGAGTCATCTCCCAGGAAGAAACAAGAAGGTGATGGTAAAGAAGAAAGCAAATTACGGGGTGTCGTAGAAGCGAAGAAGAGAAGAGAAAAGATGGTGTGGAAAGAAGTGGGGAATGGTGTATCGGGGTATAAACGTTCCTTAGCATAGCATGACGAATTGCGGCAAGACAAAAACCAAAAGACGATGATGATGATGAGCGCGGATCCACATGCATGCATGTATGCCCATCGTTCGCACCAAAGATTTCTCTCGAGCAAGAAGGGAGACATGAACAGCGTAAAGGATGAGGGGCCTCAGAACGGCGTCAAGAGTAGAAGCACTTCGACCTCCCCGAGAAGGAAGCATCTCAGCTTCACCTAGAAGCAGTTCAATCCGCCCTTCTTCTTCTTCGTCTTGGCCAGCGCCGACATCCTCGCCTCAAGCTGCGCCCTCTCCGCCTCGACCCTGAGGCGCATATTCCTCTCCTCTTCAAACGCCTGCAGCGAGTGTCGCGCCATGCTGCGTTCCTTGCGCATGGCGTCGAGCTCTTCTTCCAGGCTGGCGCACTTCTTGCGCCAGTTCTCGATGTCCTGCTTCGTCTTTTGGCTGGAAGCTTCCAGGTCGGTGAGGGCGTCCTCCAGAGTGGCGGTGAGCTGCTTCTCGGCGAAGAGGTGCTTTTCGATGGTGCGGATGCGGGCTTCTTGGTCTTCGACGAGTTGGGCCTGGGCGATGTCCTTGCTCTGGTGGCGTGAGGTAGGTGGTGAGGGGGCGCTGGCTTGAGGGGGCGGGCTGCCAGGGAGAGGGGGCAGAGGAATGGCGGGAGGTGGCGATGGAAGGGAAGTGTGAGACGTGCTCTTTCGCAGATTAGAGTTATTGGAATTCGATCTTTGGAGAGACTCCCGCGGATCGACGGACTCGCGGTTGGAGTGTCTCTTGGCATCCACGAGTTGCGACTACAGAGAGAGTTAGTTGAGGAACCATTGCAAGAAAGGATTGATCCGACTTACCTCCAAGAGGGCGATCTTGATACGAGACTCTTCCACCTCCTTCTCCAAAGCTTCCTTCCGTTGAAGGGCTTCCTGGAGCTCATGGCTGCGCTCTGTTTGAAGGGCAGAGAGGCGATTGGTAGCAGCCTCGTGTTGGTCGTAGTTTTGATTGAGTTGATCTTCCAACTCCTGGACGAGACGCGAGCTCTTCCGCTCCTTCTGGCTGATCTTCTCCAGTTCTTTGATGGTCTCCTCGTTGATCATCTCCAGCTCCTTAACGGTGCCTTTCAGAGCGGCGACGGTAGCTGTCGAGTCCGAGAGTTGGGTGCGTGCAGTCTGAAGTTCACTGATTGCTTCATCCATCTTAGCCATGAGAGAAGTTCTCTCCTCCGCCAAAGACCGAATCTGGGATTCGACTTGCGACATGTCCGTTTCTTGGCTCAAAGCGGACCCAATGCCTTTCAGTAGCCCATCGATATCCGCCTTGGCCTTGGTGAGGTCCTTTTCAAGTGCCTGCGCCGAGCTGTCCTTCGTTGCGAGCTCCGCCGTGAGCCTCTCAAGTTCCATTGCGTGGGACTGCTGCAATGACTCCAGGCGTTGTTGATGAATATCGAGAGCCGCCTTGTGCTCCTCAACCTGGTTCTCCAGGTTTGCAACGAGCGACCTATGCGTGGCCAACTCCTTCTCCGTAAGTTCTCTGGCCTCAGCATCGGCCTCTACCTGTTGGATGATGCGAGCGTGGGACTCCTCCAGTTCAGCAAGACGAGCTGCATTTTCGATGGCGGTTGACCTGTGTTCGTGTACCTGAGCCTGCAGAGTTTGGACCAGCTCTGCGTGCTGGAGTCTCTCCTGCTCGAGGAGCGCATCGGCCTCTGCTCCTTTGGCTCGTTCCAACTCGCTAATACGCAGTGCATGGTCGGCTTCAAGTGACTCGATGGCCGATTCGAGCTCGCTGACGGTCTGAAGGTGCTGCTTCTCCGCAGCCTTCGTAGTCTCAATGGCCTGCACGTGTTTGGATTGCCACAGCCTAGCCTCCTCTTGAAGCTTCCTGATCTGGGCCTGTTCCTGATCTTCGGGCTGGGAAGAATCGTCACCAACAGTCTCGCGAACCTCTTCTGATGTAGGAGACATCGCGGAACTGGTCGGAATGCCGTTTTCCAAGGATGCCTTGAGGCTCTCGATCTCAGCTAGTAACTCCAGCTCCCGTTGCTCGTGCGCCTCCTTAAGCTCCTTCATGTCCGCTTCGCTCTGCTTGATCTGGTCTTGCATGCTTGCAACGATGGAAATGTCCAATGGTGACGATGCCTTGAGACTGGATCGTTCCTTGGCGAGACCGGATATCAAGGTCATCTTGCCCTCCATCTCCTTCCTGACCGAAGCGAGCTCGCCCTCAAGCGCTTGCACTCGCTCGGATCGCATGTGCAGCTCGGTCATGATCGCATTGAGATTGATCTCGAAATTCTGAATTGTATCAGGTTGCTCTTCAAAGTTTTCGAGAGCCAAGTTACGAAGCGAGGCAAAGGCACGGTTGGAACGGTCATTGGGGGATATCACGAGCTGGCTCGACTTCCGACGGATGATGTGGGCGGTAGGCGAGACTGGACGAGCCATTTGAGCCTTGGTCACCTCCGACTTCAACTCTTCAACGTAATCAAGAGTATCTTGATGTTTCTCTTGGAGGTCCGTGTAACGATGGCTCAGCTCCGCGACTCGTTGCTCTTTCTCGGCATGCAACAACTTCAACGTTTCCAGTTCCTGAGCCAGAATAGACTCCGTGGACGACAGATCGAACGTGGATTCGATTGGTGACTGCGGCAGGGGAATGTCTTCGGGAGACAGCTCGTCATCGGGAATTTCAGTACTCTCCTCGATCGCGTCGCCGAAATTCGAGGTATTGCCAGATTCCGCTGCTAAGGACAACTCCGCAGACAACGTACGCGAGGATGATGGTTGTCCATCCTCTCCCCTGAGTCCATTCACCCCCGCGTTCGCTAAAAAAGAAGTCGGTCTAGAAGGAACCGAGATCGATGACCGCCGATGGCGTGCTTCATCTACTGCGTCTTGAAGAGCGGCCAAAGTTCGCAGAGCTTCTTGATATTTGCTCTGAAGTCGGTCGTAGTCTTCGAGCGTACCCTCATGCTCTACCTTCAGATCGAAAAGTTCTTGAGTGACTGATTCCAGTTTGTCTTGCACGAACTTGGATTGCGCAGGACTTGTCGGCGGCTCGATATCGTCATCTGCTGAAAGACCTTTGGATACGACGACTGTCTTCTTTGTGTCATTACGATCCTCATCGGCGACTGCAGCGCTAGGATCGGAGGCCCCGGCAGTTGTAGGCCTCTCTGCGTCGTTCTCTTCCGCAATCGCATGGATATTAGTGTTGAATTGCCTGGTACCGTTGACCGTCGACTGATTCTCCACGAAAGGATCACTGAGCTTCTTAGCGTGCCCATTGACAACAGGCTCATCGCCCTTAGCTTCTGCTTGGCGGATATTGTCCAGCTCGTATAACAAGTTGTCCAGTTTTCCAATACTGCGTTGGCGTTCAACAACGTGCTTCAAGCGCTCAATCTCTCGCTGCATGAGATCCACCTCTTGCTCGTTCTCCGCGAGGCGTTCCTCCAGGGTCGAGATGTATTCCTCGGCGCTGGCTTCATTTTCCCTTGCCTTCTGCAGTTTCTCGCGCAGGTCCATGATGGTGGTATCGTTCTTCTCGATGCCAGAGGCGGAGCTGTCGATCTGTGCCTCTAGAGACTTGACGTAATCCTCATTGCTGGCTTCACGGTCCATTGCTTTCTGCAGCCGAGATGAGAGCTGCTGCGCTTGGCTCTCCAGAAAAGCAATACGGGTCTCCTTTTCCAGCAACTCGCTTTCGTTTGCAGAGAGGGATGAGCGGGTGTTGGTGAGGGAGGACTCCAAGCTCTGAATGGTCTTCTCGTATTCGAGAACGACGGATTCCACAGCCTCAGCGAAGGAATTCGACCGCTTCAATCGCTCCAGGGCGGAATCACCAATAGCATCCTTGAGCATAGGGGTATCAGCCGACTCGCTGTCACGGGCCTTTGTGATCTCCGAGATCAATTTCGCATGCCTTGCACTCAGCGCATTGTAATTTTCTTGGATGTCAAGCAACTGGTTGTGCAACTCGAGTTCCCGCCCCTGCTGCCTTTCAGCTCGTTCCTGCAGTGCACCCTTTTTGTGTTCCGTCCTTTCGGAGATCCTGATTTGGTCCCGCAGGAACTGGACCTCAGCTCGGAGCCGCTCGATAATCGCTTGCTTGTCGCTGTCGTCGTGCACTTGCTGGATTTGGGGTTTGATCTGGATGGCTCGAGCACGCTGGGCGTACTGGACGGTGTTCAACGTTTCGCTGAGGTGAAACTCGGCGGGGTTGACGCATGCAATCATGTACGTTATGGCGTTGCCGCCAAGGGAGTCCTGCAACAAGCGGGTGAGTTTGGAGTCGCGGTACGAAACGTGGGACCCATGTGATCGGGACGATAACTGTGAGATAACCTTGCCCAAGCTAGCCAGTCCGGCGTTGATGGAAATGCCTTCCTTTGCCCTCTCGCCTTGGGCCTGAGTGTTCTTCAGCCTCTCACTTCCGGCAAGATCGACAAAGTGCAGCTTGCTGTCCACCGTGACCCAACTCTCGCTTCCACCGGACATGGCCTCGATTGGGACCGACATGCGCTTTTCGCGCTTGGTCAATGGGGCTGTTGATGTTTTCTTCTGTACCAGGTTCAAGCTGAATACAGCGTGGGATCGGGAAGATTTTGCGTTCACGGCCGTAGCGTCGGTCTGTCGAATGGAGGAACCGAAGTTCAGCGCATTCAGAAGATCGTCTATGGAGTTGACGGGGACTTGTGTGAGGCCGGTGAGAAGAATGCGGCCCTTTGGGTCTTCACGGATTGCGACCGCAGGACGCTCGTGCGCCGGGGTCGAGTCAGGAAGGAGCAGGTCGCGAAGCTGCTCATTATAAATCTAGGAATGGTGAGCATGAATGGCCAAGCGGAAGAAATCCGAACGGTGAACTTACTTCGACATAGGTCGCCTTCAGCTGCCAATTCTTATTAGAGGACATCTTCGCGAGGGGCGCGCCAATCCCCGAGATGCGGGAGGGGGGTCTTATGCTCTGTCCTGCGGGCCGGATGGGACTGGAGCCTTCGAGCTTCTCAAACAAGAGTGCAGCCGCGCGTGGAATGATGCCCATGACTTTCTCGTCCCCTTGATCTCGGGGTCCCGTTGTGCCCATCGTAAAGGACTTTCCAGCACCGGACTGTCCGTCTAATTAGGCGCGTTAGCTCTCTAACCTGCTAATATAGAGATAGCGCGCTGCTACTACTTACATGCCAGAATCGAAAGGTTGTACCCTTGAACAAAAGAAGTCACGCTGTCGGCGACGTATTCAAAAATCCCTTCCTGGTCTGTATCCTCGCCGAAGACCCGGTCGAAAACGAACGTCTTTTGCGGCTTTTGCGGGCCTCCGGCCCCATCTACGACCAGGCTAGAGTTTGTGGGAACATGGCACGTGGAGCCACGGAATCTTGACGGAATTAGCTCAATTCAAACCCTTCTTTTCATGAATCTCACCTTGAGGGAATCAGCTCAAAGCCGGGATCGCCGTTCTTCAAAGGGGGTCTGACGCGGACGGCAACTTTCACGGCCGTCTTAGCGTCTTCATCCGAGGCTCGACTCCCAGCGGCTCTACTGCTCATGCTCATTCGACTGGAGCTTCGATTACTTCGAATCATTGCGCTGAGCGGTCGCGGGACCGATGCGCCAGCGGGCGATCCAGGAGGTGAAGCCATGATGTTGGGCCGCTCACAGGAGCTCCCTTGGTACGGGGCAGGGCCGTGCGCGGAGTCGGAGTGCAATGCTGGCGAAAGACAAAGAGTACGCGTGGAGCGAGTGTCAGAGCCGTAGAGGCAGTCGAGGATCGAGGATGCGGAGGCTCTGGGCCTTGGTCGTCATGCGAATTGGGAATCGGGAGGGTGTGGGTGTGGGCGCGTGTGGGCGCGATTTAGCCAGAAACACGGCAACGACGTGTCGGAGGGGGGAGGGCCGAACCTCTGAAGGAAGAGGAGGTGAGAAGTTGGAAGAGGAGTGAATTGGAGTGTAGGGGGGGAGGTGGTGGGTGTAGGCGGTAGGTGACTTTTTTTCGGAAGAGGGTTGAGGTGGTGAGGGAGCATGGCATCCAGGAGAGGCCAGGGCAACAGGGCACCAGGGATTCTCCCCTTGTGCCCTAGTGAGCCGACTCTGGGCAGGCACCACCACCACCACCAGTGACCACCACCACGCCTAGCAAGACGGCCCCTGGATGAGTTGCCGAGCGGCTTGCATCCACCGATTCCACCCACAAACACGCTTTACCTCTATGGTTCGCGCGCCGATGTCGACTCTGAGCTCTCCCCTCTCCCTCTCCCCACGCCCGGGGCAGCCTGTCATCGGTGTGTCGCGCTGAGGCCAGAGGCATGGCGAAGCTCCAGCCCGTCGTCCATGAAGGGCAAGACCTTCGTGAATAATCGTCCGCCAGAAACTTTTTTGTTTTTCGCCCTTCTCCGCGACTCGAGACGACTCGAGACGGGCGTTGATCGCAGCATCTACGGCATCTACGGCATCTTCTCCTTCCATTCCATGGCGGTGTTGGCTGTTTCAGGAACGGCCTGCCCCTTTTCTAACGCTAACTACTACTACTAACCGTCCTCCACCATGTACGGCTACGCGACCTCCACCGCTCCTGCAACATCCACAGCATCATCACACGTCGCTCCTCGCACCTCGACAATGGTCAAGACGATAAGCAACGTGTACGGTGTACCAAGTCCAATCGTACGACCAGAGAGTGGCAGTCTGTTGCTTGGTCACAATGGCCCGTATCCACCCCTAGGCCCACTGCTAGACCACTTGCATGGCCTGGCCTCCTGCCTTTATGATTCAAAGGGGCCAAGTGCACGTTCATGACCGTTGGTCAGCCTCACTGTGAACGAATCCGGCTCCTACCAGTTTCCTGCCGCCCGCTGTTTCTAAAGATAAAGCTCTTCGATGCAGTGTACGTTCCCATCGAGCAGATCATTCATGCTCGCATTAAACATAAGGTTTGCGTCGCAAATCCTCTCCTCGTTCTTCCCCCCAAATTACCATTCATGCCGTCCGAAGAAGGGCCATCATCCAAAGCCATGCGCGTCTGTGCGCATCCCCTATTAATCACTCCCGCGGTCCCTCCCGCCTCGGCATAGACCAGCCCTACATCTACATGTACAGTACATACATATCTACACAGTACCTCCCATCAACGGTGGAGACAGTCCTCTGACAGCAGGATCCATGGGCCATGGCTCCTACGGTCGCACCGCCTGCAGCCAGCACTCCATCACGCTCTGTTCTATCCCATCGTGATTGGCTTCAACCAAGTTCTGGGGTCGTTTACCTCTACTCTACTTAGCATCTCCTTTTCCTCCAAAATACGCTCCATGCCATTGGTTCCATTGCCGTACTACTCGACCATCTAACCCGTCCTATTTCCCGACGGTCCCCATCTGGTGCCGTCATGGGAAACTTTCCCTGCTCACATGACCGAGAACCCGACCCCCCAATATGCAGGCGACGACCTCTTCACACAGTAGTATGCTGAAGCGATCTGTACTGCGTAGCCCCATTGCCCCAACTGGCAAATTCCCAAGAGCTCGAGGTTACCCCACTCATCCTCCTTTGCTGCGAAGTCCGTAATCTTAAACCTACTTCACCTTACTCGCTCCAGCATTCGTCACCCTCAGTCATGATGTCCGATGCCCCGCTCAACTTTACCCGCTCGCCCACCACTTTACACGGCGCAAGCCTCAAACTCTGCGGGCCTCCCTTCCAATCTCTCAACCGTAGTCTGTGTCCTCAGAAATTGCGGGGGAATACGAACTCTGACCTTCAAAAAGATAACCTATCGATATGCCCTGCATACGCCTCCGCTGCTCTGACCACAGCTAGTTTCAACCACACATGCGAAATCCTCGCATCTGTCGTCGAGTTTCCTCTTATAGCCTATACATGACTTGCAGCAAAGAGTGAGCTCCGAGTCAAGTCTTGCATCTCGCCAGCCGATCGTCCAACGGAGCAGCACCGAATACAGCAAGTTTCGTTTCGAGGATGGCGCAAGACTTTGTTTCATCACGCACCGGCTCTTCGTGCCCACGCGACTTGCATGCTGCCATGCAGGCTGCTACATCATCGTAACGCACCCGTTGTCGCGTCGTCTGTTCCATCGAATCCGGAACTTTCCACTGTCATGCCGTTTGCCCGTCTCCAATTTCGCCCTCGGACGGACGACTTTCACCTTGTCCTTGATTCCACGCACTGCCGTCCCTTGCAGCCGTCTTCTCTTGACCATTCTCTGGAATCTTGACAGAGCTTTTAGAAACGTTGCCGGGACGAGGCTAGACCGAATATTCAACATGTAGCAATATGACCCCGACGTATTTCCGACTCTTCCTGTATCATATTCGACTATCATATTGAATCGGAAGAGAAAGCAGAGGCAACCGTCCAATCGTTTTTCTCTTCCTTTCGTTTCACCTTCTCTCCTTTCCTTGCTTTCCTATACGTCCCTTTCCTATCTCTAATCATGGATTACTTCCAATCATGGTTCTCCACGCTCCCTTCCATCTCACTTGCGACCGTCAATTTCAATTCGCACTGCCACGTTATTATTATTCAACAGAACATCCGTCTCCTCAACAATGCAACGACGTCAAATGCTTAGTCGGCAATCCACGGCCAAGAGTGGAGACCGGCGGTCAAGATGCAGCGCAAATCAGGGACTTCATGTATAACGCTGCAACTATTGCATTGTGGCTTCGGCTAGACTATCGCATATGCATGACGGAGCGGCGAAACGGCGGGAACAACAAACGGACATACTGTATCCACAATATCGCAGTTTCGACTTCGCTATGACGTGGCAATGTTCACGGTCGCTTCATGGCCTTGCGACGTAGTGCCCATCTCGGACATTATCGCCAGATCTGATTTCACGAGCGGACCTCGGAGGTTGAGTAACCTCTACAGCCCCTCAGCTTCCTCGTCGGCATTTCTATACGGTCCAATGAGGGAAATGGCTCTCGCCGTTGGTTGCAATCGGCATTTGCATCGGTCGCCTCAATTGAGGCTCTCTCGGAGCACCAGACGACCGTTCCCGGTTACTTCCTCGGACCCAGTAAGTCACAACATGTTCGGCATGGCCAATTTGCTGTCATACTTCCGATCAACGCTAGCATTGAGCGTACTTATACCTATGTAGGCGCTGTCAACGCAGACCATGGAAAGCCAGCGAGGATATGCTGGCACGCATCGCAGGGAGCCCTGGGCCCATTTCGTGCTACTAACATCAAATACCCAGCCGAGCTATCATCGAAAGACCAGTGCAACGTTCGAGTTACGTCCGATCTTTAACTACACCATTCATGAATATCCGCTCTTGGGTACCACGTAGATGGCAGAAAAAGCCTGTGACGCCTCCGAGTCTCCACTAGTCGGATGCATGAGCCCCGAGGAAAATCAAGGAAGCTCCGACCTGGTACTGAAACGCACATGGCCTGCAAATGACCACCAGGTCTGCTACTCTTTTTCATCGAGCTGGTATGGGGTCCTAGCAATAGCGATTGTGCCTGTACATATCGAATTGACTCTACCACGATAGCCGCAACGTCGTCAACGAGGCAACACAAGGGAAAAGAACATCTTTCGTTCGCTTTGACATAACTTATAGGCGATGTCTCCTCGAGCAAAGGGCCCTATCCCCCATATCTTATTACACAATAACGCTATACGTGATGTAACACGCCCATATACCTCGGAGATGTTATTCCGACTCTTCCTCTGACGGACGAGAAAAAAGCAAAAAAAAAATACAAAAAAAAGACCCAACACGACATCATGAAACACGCCCACATCACAGAAAAACAAAGAAAGCGAAGACACGCGTTCGAGTTCATGCACACTACTGGCGCACCTGCATGCGGCGGCGCAGACGCGTGTCGGTCGCTTGCGAGCGGAACCGGATAGCGGTCCACAACGGTTGCGAAAGAACTGGCGGAGTCACCGTTGAGTGTGCTGAGGTTCTTCCATTTCCATTTCTTTTTTCGCCCGGTGTCACAGCGGTGAGTCTTTGCCAAGGCCTCCACCAAATGGTGACATCGTGAGGTGGTTTCCTGACTCGCGCTATGTTCCCTGGAGACCCGGGGATGATTGATGGGGGTAATAATGGAATGTTGGATATAGCTTACGTGGGACACATGATGCCATTCTTTCAGTAGGCGTACGTGTGCACAATAGGTAGACCAGGCACTACTACTGGGGAGGGGAAATCAAAAGGAAAGTGGATGGAGGGGGGTATGTATAACATACGGAATATAGGCCTAGACCAGCGACCCAGTGTACCGGTACCTACACACGATACCGAGAAACCACCAGCGCCACCGTATCTCAGGGTTAGCAATCAGCACGTGGACGAGGGCCATGGTATACAGCAGTCCGTTATAGCTACATTGTTATTGTATTCGCCCCACGCCGCCAAGCAGGACGGCTACGATATGATCCCAATAGGATCTCTAATCCGCTCACAATGCAGGCCTAGAGATAAGAACTCCAGGCCCCAACCGACCTGGTTAAACAACAAGACAATATGCAAACCGCTGATGACTATGGTATCGCTGATGATTTTGGTATTCAGGCATAGCTATAGTATCCCACGATATACCCACTCAACAGACTCTTCTCCCGGACCTCACAATAATCAAGGCCTGCGAGGGGAGAGGCTCAGATCTTGCCGCCCAAGTCGCGTTTGAGCACCTCGACGATTTTCCTTTCGTCCACCGGTTCCTCGCCCGTCGGTCCGGCGATGCTACTCTCATCGCCCACGTGCTTGTCCCCCTTTCCTGCTTCCCTCTTCACCGTGCCCAATACCTCATCCAGTGCTTTCTCCTCCCCTCTCTCCCTGGCAAGATACTCCTCCTCCAGCATAAACTCCTCCTTGGGCGGAGAAGCAGAGGAGAAGACGTAGATGGTCGGGAATTCGAGGATTGTCCGGTCTCGCAAGAGAGAGGAGAGGGGCAGCGAGGAGTCGAGGCGGATGAGAACGGGATGGGGGTTGCGCGAGAGCGGTCGGTGCAGGAAGAAGTGGAGTACTTGCCGCTCGGAGTCTGTCAGTGTTTCTTGCTGTTGCGGTTGTAGAGGTTCCTGCATCGGTGGGAGCTGCGGCGCCGGCGGGAGCAGTTCTAATCCGTCCGTCGCAGAAGCTGATGGCTCTGTTGTGTTGAGCTCTTCGATATTGGTTGTAGTTTCCGCCTCAGGGCCAACTGGGACATCGTCCTCTGGCATTGGCGGCGCCGTTTCCTGGGCTAACTCGCCACCACTGCTAGATATCTGACCTACGGGATGTTCTTGTGACTGGTCCTGTTTCTCTTGGGCGGGGAGTGTCTTTTGGCGTTTGGCATCGCCACCGCTGTCGGTTTCAGGCCCAGTGGTCGTGTGAACCGAGGATTGATGGTGACCCTCAACATCCAGCTTCCTCCTCTTCTCCCTCTTTGGCCCAAAGAGATCCTGGTACGCCTCCAGAAGAGGCCGCGTCTCGGACACTTCGCGGACTGACCGCGTCCTATCTGGATGGAACCACTCAACCGTCCATATGATGTTCTTCCTATACCATCGTAGTTAGCACAACGTCAGACAGTGAAGAATCCTCTTTGCAGAAATGGTGCATACTTCTTATTCCGGTGCGAGTTGTTCTCCCGCTGCCGGCTCAGGCCCTTCGGCGCCTTTATCAACGTGATGCCTGCCCCCTCCAAAACCTTGGGATGCAACTCCCCCTTCTTCTGCTTCGTGAAATACACGTTCCCCGTTGCCTCTCCCGCGCCCTCCTCATCTAGTCCCCTCTTACTCGCCTCCTCCTCGGCCCGTTCCAAATTCCGCTCAATACCGGTGAGGAAGTTGAAATCATGGTCGATTCCTGCCGGAGTGGCGAGTTGGGATTTCTTCACAAAGGCCGTGGGATCCCGCTTCCCGCTGCATTGTGCCCACTGCTGGTGCCTCTTGTAGCATGGGAGAGAGCAGGTACGGGCAGAGCAACCGGGACAGCGGTATTTGGATTTCTGGGTATTGCTGTGGACGAGTGGTCAGGTGACCATGATAATCAAGAATATTTTGGAAGGAAAGGATAGACCGAGGGTGGTGACAAACAGGAAATGCCAAGAAGATCCAAGTATAGAATGTATAGAATTACGCGGACACTTGGGGGGTGAAACGTACCAGATGCTGCAGAGATCGCTCAGCAGTGTTTCATCGGCCATTAATAAAATCTATATCTAGGTCCGCGTTGTATGCGATATTTATGTGGCTGACATGAGACCTCGGGCCACCACCAGTTTGAAATTTCTGGAGGGAATATCGCGCAGTTGAAGTCTATGTGCACGTTTTGGGTGGGCAATTGTGATGGTGGTACTGCTAGAGGTTGATGAGAGCACAGGAATGCAATATCCGATTTGATGCCAAGAGAGCTACACGTGATTGGTCTTGGCATACCCGAAAATGGAGGACTTCAACGACCTGCTATCCGTCAAGAGATGAGAAGCCACCACCTTTGGACACCTTGCTGAGGTGTGATCACGTCAACCGGTGACAATTGATTGACTGAAAATCCAGACGCATCGCTTGGAGCGCAATCAACCGCTACCGATGGCAGCAGCAGGTCGCCCGTACCTTGAGCTCGTCCGGGAATACACAGGACGCTAGGACGACGCGGCTTCGTCTCCGCTCCGAGCCCCGCTACAGAGAGTCGATTTCGATTTCGATGTGCGGAGAAGCCGTCTCGATACAAGCGTCCGCGGTTTCCACCAACAGTGTTCGAAAGCTGTGTTATGCTGTGGAGAATCCTGAAGCCCGTTCAGTGGCACAAAGAAGTCTCATCCTGGTAGACTTTGGGTTTCAGCAGGCTTTCAGCAACTCAGATTGTGACACCCCGCTCTCAGTCTTCACGCCCAGCCGCTTCAAAACTTCCGAGGGTCTCGTAATAATGATCGCCCGCCGTTGGACGCTTTCGAGCAGTTTGTGTTACACTCGGCTCTCCCATCATCCACGCAGCAATGATGGCGGGTGGATCGTTAACCATTTTTATACTGGAAACGATTCTGACAGCAGAGAAACCACCCCACGCCAGGTACTGTGTACGATGTGCACAGTAAGCCACGCCATGACGACCGCACGAAGGGAGATGTCGCAGGTTTCGCGCAAAATGCCTCGCAATCATCCCCAACAACTCGTGGCAGGCGGGATCGAGTTGATTTGATAACGCCTCGTCTCGCTCAATAATAATCAAGCGGCAGCGCGTGCCTGAGTGATTGTCAGGGGGCGCTTCTGGTTCAAGCCTGGCTCCTCCTGTTCGTTGACGGTACCTGGGCTTGCCCGCTTGCAGTAACGCACAGGCCTCCATTGGACAGGGAAGACGATGCACACTGCAGATGGACTCCTTTCACGGCTCCTGCACCATGCATAAGGCCTTTCACACTGCTCGTTCGAACGTCTTTTTTTGAAAGCTTCCAACAAGCTTGAAGCCAGAATGGATATGCAATGCTGACGGAGTCTCAATCCGGAGCCTCGGACTTGAAACCCTCCTCATCGGGAGTACCTTTGTGTCGGTCGAGGCAGCCGCCGCAGGTTGGCTCCTGAGTCCTGAGTGCTTTCATTATTTGTTCGAGTCGCGGGAGCACCAACGAGATGGTGCTGGGACGCGGGCGTGCATCCCTCTGTGGGAAAATGGACGATACGACTCGCCCTCCCGCTTTCTCATCACACGCCGCGCGACGCAATTTGGTCGTCTGCATAACTGTTGTTGGTTCCAGCCCGGAAGGTTGGGTTGGAACTGGAACTTTGGGAGTTCGCTGCTGCGAGGCCTCGCTCACACACGTTTGATATTGGGTCATCAATCACACACATACACAGTAGCGCCCGCTGTGCATCCGCAATAAACGATGCCATACGCTTCTGGTTCTACACAGGATGCAGCATCAGCATGGCCATGGACGGCTTGCCCGCCAGAGCCTCTCCGTTCTCTCGCTTTTGGGCCGTCCGCCCGCAGTCCGTCGGCGCTCGTTCCTCTGACGGCGCCATGTTTGAGGACGAAGACGCCGCTCCTGGGCCCATGCTCCCACGATTCAACACCCCATCAGGACCCATGGCTCCATGATGGCTGCCCCTGCCCTCGCGCGGATTGGCAGGGACCGGGTCTTCATTTCGTGTGTTACCGAGTCTTGCGAAAAGCCCCCCCAAACCACCCTGTGTAGCGCCACTTCGGGGGTCCACTCCCCAAGCTCCAAGCTGTCCGAGCTTCCCTCTCCTCACGGGCACCCTCCACGCCCGGACGGTCCTTGCCGCAGCCCGCCCAAAAAGAACTCCCATCCCGCTCTCCACTTCCGCTGCTTTCCCTTGCTGCGACAACTCCCTCCCTGCCACCCGCGCAGCAAGGTGATTTCTGCACTTGTTTCCTAACGCACTCGTTGTGCCTGTGTGAAGCTTGTCCTCAGATCCGCTGTCTGCCCCGTCCATCGTTCGCTCCCCTTTACATTCTTTTCGAATGTTCGTCTCCTCGTCGTAGCGACCCTTTCCACTGCCCGGTAGCTTCTCTACCACCCGAGTCTTCCGCAGAGCCGCCTCAATCGCCAGCACAGTATCAATTCCTGTCTATCAACAATGGCACCATCTCTCAGTCTGCGCCCTCGCACTAGCGATCGGCCCTCAACCAGCCAGGGCGGCGACCACAGCCTCATCATCCCCAGCCGGACCTCTTCTCTTCACTCCAGGATCACACAACCGCTTCCTTCGACCTTGAACATCAAGCAAGGCCAGAGGAGCCCCAAGACCCTGACCCACGCTTATATGGTATGTGGTGTGGGCAGGGAGCCTTCGCAATGGGTCAAGGCACCGGCCCCGAGCCAGGGCAAGATTGGCCATATGAAGGGTGCCGTAGGAACCTTTTGGCTTCCGGAGATTCTGGGAAGCAGCCCAAGGCTGGAGCAGGACAATGATATCGCCCGGTCTCTGCACGCCGCAATGCGAGTAGGTTTCCCACCCCCCCCAAGTCATGTGTGTTGAGCCGATGCTAAACAAGACATCGCAGGCTTGTTTCCCTCACGACGTGGAAATCTGCACGGGCAGGAGCCAGCCGCACTGCGTTCACCACTCGTTCGTTTTGCAGCAGGATTCTTCCCATACTTTGTATGGTATTGCTCTACGCGTGTGGTCGCGAGCCGATGAGAAGAGAGCCGAAACGATCCGCGACCTGCGGAAGCGGATCGAGCCTGACTTCTTCGACAATAGCGAAGAAACGTACTGGATCCCCTACTGCTTGAGTTTCCTCTCCCGCTATCCCTTGTACAACCTCCTAGGCGACTATCTCCGAGGCATGTGGATTCACTGGAACAAGGCTACGAATCTGTTCCACGCCGAGGAAGTATCGAGGATCCTGAGCTTCCCGGCCCCGCGCCTCAATGACCTGGTGCGAATCGACATGAAGGACTACGCCTTGTGTTACCAGTTCCCCTCCTCCCCAACTGGATTCCAGAACTTCGCCATGTGGCCGTTGTTCGCTTGTCTTTCAATTCCTAACATCGTCGGTGTCATCGAAGCAGCAGTTTCCCCCACCCGCCGAATCATCTTCGTCAGCCACTATCCAGCCATGCTCACGATTGCGGCTGAGACCGTGCGCTTCTGCGTCCGTGTGTATGAATGGAGCGGGTTGTATGTTCCCGTGGTTCATGCACGCCACGTCAAGGATCTGGTGGAGGAACCTGGCCCTTATATCCTTGGTGTAACGTCCGAGTGCAAATCGCTCTTCACGGCGCCCACGGACGCGCTCGTCATTGACCTGGATCGCAACTTCGTCCTGACCTCCAGCCCCCCGAGCGTTCTTACCGCTGGCCAGAGGACGAAGATGATCACCCGCCTTACTCAGGCCCTGAATGGTGAGGTGGCACCTACAGGCGTTCCACAACATTTGCGTTCCGCATACGGAGGTGGCAAGCTGATCCCAGCTGGCCAAATCATCGTGATGCGCGGCGAGGTGGAGAGCATTCAAGATCCGGACTGGTGGAACCAGGATGCAGTCATGGCCGTGATGGACCACGTGTGCGAGAAACTGGTAAGCCCTAAGTTTGACATGCGTTTCATGTACATTTCTAACATTGTACAACAGGGCCGCAATACGGGAATGAAGGCAGTGTTTGGGGGTTCCGTGAAGAAGCCGCTGATGACCAAGGTGTCGATGCGCCACCTGAACGAGATTGTCAGGGAGCGCAACCAGTATTCACGTGACGCCATGGAGGCCTGGCAAGACTTCATCAACCTCAAGGGCCGCATGGACACGGAACTGTCCAAGGTCACCAAGAGGAACAACTTCCTGGTGGAGGAGCTGGAGAGCTGGAAGCAACAGTTCCTCAAGTTCCAGGCCTTTGCTGAACAGCTCACCAAGGAGACTCAAGATCTCAAGGTCAAGATCGAGAGCCACAAGCGCGAGAACCGTCGTCTTACCAGCCTCATTGACCAGCAGAAGGATGATGCGGCTCGTCTTACCGTCCGCCTCTCGGGCACTGAGAAGCAGCGCGACGACGCTTTAGAGGCCCTGGTTCTCCAGCAAGAAATCGCCGAAGAGTTGGAGCGCGAGAGGAAGAGGAACAAGAAGGAGATTGCTGCTCTCCAACACACGCAGCAAGGCATCATCCGCCAGCGTGATGAGGCTCAGCGTGTCGTTCTCCACCTTCGTGCTTTGATCGAAGGCCAAACTCACCACATGGAGCACATTGTGAAGTCTCTCAACAGCCCCGATTTGGCCAACTACATCCAGGAAGAATTCCAGGACGTTCCCGAAGAGGACGAAGACGATGTGGAGGAGGATGTCGCTGCCGGGAAGGCAAGGTCGGAAGTGGGCACCATCCGTGGTGCCGATGGTGTTGTAGGGCGCACCGATTCGAGAGCCAGCACGGTGGACGGCAAGCACCTCGATGGTGAGGATGTCTCTCCCGACATGGAAAGCCGGTTGCTCCACAGCCCTGTGGGCCGCAATTCGAAGCGTTACTCGACTTTGTCTCTGGTTGACGTTGCCGACCGCCACCTGCGCGACAAGACGGACGCGATCGCGTACATCATCCGGAACATCTCAGAGCAATGCGCTGCGGCTGTGGAAGGTCTCCAGCTTGCCCAACAAGCGGAAACGGAGGACGGCGATAACCAGAGCGAGCGCAGAGCCAGCGTCGGCCTCGCCTCCACCGCCGACGGGCGTGCTGTCTCCACTCAGGGTAGCGACTACGGCGACGATGACATGAGTCTGCGACCTGGGCGCCACTCGAGCATTCCTCCTACCCCAGACCTGACACATCGGTCCAGCACGTCCATGTCTATCGCCAGCGCGTCCACCACTCCGGACAGGCATAGCCTTCAGCACCGGTCGCATGAGGACGCCCCCGGAATTCCCACTCGCATCGTAGAGCACGATGATGAAGATCTCGCCGCAGAGCTCCACTCAGATATGGTACCCGTGTCTAAATATGCTCAACCCCTTTCACGACCCAACCAACAGACGCGCACAGTACAGTAGTCGCGTCGCGGTTATTTCTTGCACTTTTCGGTCCTACCCATTGTTGTCTTTGGACATTCGCTTCTTCGCCTCCGATATGTCTTACTGAATCGAGCCTGGTTTCGGTGTTACGGATATACCTCACGTTTCCTTGAGTCTTATGGCGCTTTTGTGTTTGTTTCTTTTCTTACCATGTATCTTCTATCCTCAAAAGGGATTGTGCCAGACGTCGGCGGACGGACGAGAGTGTCTTTCTTTTCCTCCCACCGGAAAATAGGCAACTTGTTGCTGGACTCTCGCAATGCCACCGCAAAGCAGTGGTCACACAACATGCTGTCGCATGGGTGAAGAGTCCAAGCCTGGCCGCTTTGTTTCCGTCCGTCGCGTCATCTCGGCGGCCTGCATGTCTGTAATTATCTATTATGTGAAGTGGATATAATACCAATTTTTCCTTTCTGTGTTCAAAGGAGTCGTGCAGCCATTCTCTCGATGACCCTCTGTTGTGCATTGCCATGTCAAGAAGTCAAAAGAACGAAGTCACGCAATGTGGTCCTGTCGTTGGCTCGGAGTGTATTCCGCCGTCGAGACCCCGTACACCCGACATCCATAGTGAGCGCTAATGGAGCACGCTATTCACCCGAACTGGTTAGACCAAGGGGCTGGTGGTTCCAAAATGGGGAACTTCGGCCCCGTAGTGTGGCTGAGCTGAGGCGTCAATATTGCAATCTGTGAGTTTTCCACCACAAGACTCCCTCGAGATGCATGACCTGACCGGCCGCGCTTCCGGCCCACCGAGGCTTGTTAAGTAGAAGCTTTTCCCCGTTGCTTCCTGCGCCGCATTTCACCGCCACGACTTGGGGTCAACGTCCTTTGATGGGCTTTGAGTAACGGGGCCATCCTTGAATTCTTCGACGATTCCTCTTTCACGTCTCTCGTTTTACAGTTGTACATTCGTTGTTTCTTCTACTTTTTCCTCCTTCCGTTTTCGTTTGGTTTTCTCTCCTTATCTTTCTACAGTTGCATACCATGATCTCCTCAATATCATCTCTGCTACCCCTCTCCCTCTCCCTCCTCATCATACACGCCCACCCGGCTCTTTCAGCCTACACAACCAACAGCTCGGCCCTGCACGACAACTCGAAACAGTGTTCCTGCTACTCCATCTCCTCGGGCCCTTCCTCCAACACCCCTTCCTACTTCCTCTACCACCGCTTCTTCGACTTCCGCAACCTCGCCGACGGCCAGGCGGGGAAATATACCTCTCCGCCACCCTTGATCACTGACTCCCAAGACTCCGGCAACGAGACCGTCACAGCCCCGGATGTCTTCGAAAGCGATGAATGGACCACAGACTGGGGCATCCAGGACTGGAACAAGCCCGCCACCTCCGACTTCCCCGTGCGCATGGTCAACTCCCCCGCCAACGTCTACATCTCCCAGGACCCCAAGTCGCCCAAGGACCCCACCACATGGCTGACGCTGCGGACCTCGCGGCTCAAGAACTTCCAGTCCTCCGCGGAGATCGAGAACATGCAGAAGAACGTCATGTACGCGAGCCTGCGCACGTACGCGCGCGTGCGTGGCGACCCGGGCGCCGTGGCCGGCTTCTTCACCTTCTTCGACAACAAGAACGAGTCGGACATTGAGATCCTGACGCGCGACCCCCAGGACAAGATCCGCTACACGAACCAGCCCGCGCTCGACGACGCGGGTGACGAGGTGCCCATGGCCTCGCTGGCCGTCTCCAAGCTCAAGCCCTGGTCCGACTGGCAGGAACATCGCATCGACTGGCTCCAGGACCAGAGCTTCTGGTACCTGGATGGGAAGCAGGTCGCCAAGAACAAGTACAGCGTGCCGACGATTAGCAGTTACCTGGTGATGAACATGTGGGGGGATGGCGGCGAGTGGAGTGGCAACATGACGGTCGGGGCCAGCGCCATCTTTGAAATCCAGTGGGTCGAGATGGTCTTCAATACCTCTGGCCCCGTCGAGGGTTTGGATAATGGGGACGGCCATGGCGGCAATAAGAGGAGGAAGAGGGGCAAGGGGGCGGAGGGGTGCAAGGTTGTTTGTAAGATTGACGGGGTGAAGACGGAGGGCACGCCCGAGGTGTCAAGCTGGGGACTGCAGAAACATGTCCCCTGGGATTTGGTGGTTGGTTTGGGCCTCTTGGTGGTGGTGGCCGCGGGTTTGTAGAGAAGCTTTAGGGCTAATGATGTGGATTGGATGTATTGTACGAACTGAATGTGACGAATTCTTTATGTGGATTGCGGCATAAGGCGTAATGGGTGAGGTGGGCGGAAATGGCTGCAGTGACGGCGTAAATGCACGTCGTTATGTAACGCACGGGAATTGTAGATAGTAAGAAAGAGAAGCAATCTTGTTGCGCGAGCTCCGGCTCGGCTCCTTCACGCTCGCCCTATCCGCAATAATAGGGAAGAGGTAAGACGCTTCAACGGGCTTGTATTCTGCAACTACGGCTAATCCAGCGTATCTCCCCTCCCCTCCATTACGTCACGGGCAGTTGCGCACCCCCATTCGATCCTGAACATCGTTCGATGAACTATAATGCCATTTGTGTGCACAACAACTAGCGCACAAGGGGTTGTTAGTGTTGAGGTAATGGCTATCCAAAACCCTGAGTAGGAAGTCTGTCTAATGCAGCTATAATAGTTGAAGTTTCGCTTTTAGTCGAGCATTAAAGAGAATTGCACCCCATGCTTTAAGAAGGTTTAGCTAGTATCCCAAGTGGATGTTTGCCGTTGTTGGACATGTTGGAGTTTGTGAGGATCACAACACGTGTTTCCTTTTCGTCTTGATGCAGTTTTCCACCGCAGCATAATGATTGCCCTTTATGGTTTCATGGGTACTCGGGAGCACATGATGGAGCCGGGCGGTATACAGTTACAAGTTTCCCAGACACACGCTTCACCGACTGCTTTCTGGGGTTCACTGATTCCAAAGTCCTCCGAATCATAAAGAAAGGCAGAATTTGACCAGCCGCCTCGATTAGCTGTTCATACTCTTTCCCATTTTTGATCTCTTCAGTCCCGGTGTCGGACTTTGCTGCTTGGTGTGACAATGCTCTCCAATCCTTCACCAGTTTCATTCCAAGGTCCGGCTTGTCTCCGTGTCCAACATCAAGTAACGCGTATACATCGTCCGCCCAGACTTGATTTTTTGGATTAGCTTCTGTCGGCTCTGCTTCGATCCAGTTCCCAATATACTGTTTCTGCTCTGGCACCCACGTCTAGTCTCGCAGTGCATGGATAATAAACAGCAGTGTTCAACCAAACCATTTTCTATCGGCGTGCCGCTCATCACCCAACTCCTCCACCTGTATCCTATGTTCTGTTCATGGAGACGTTTATAAAATCGTCCCCATTTAGTATTGACTGAATTACATCGATGAAATTCGTCATATACTGTTCGCCCCCATACGACATCCACGGGCACCGTGAAACTCTCAGTCTGTTTAACGTCATGTTTGAGGTGGGCATGCTCCTTCTGACCATATTTCTGTGTGCTGTTCCGAATGCATGCAACCGTGATATTCCCCATGCAATAGAAGGGCCGGTTTGGAGAGTCGCCCTCCAGTAGGTCGTGCTTTGCAATGATGATAAACCGACCAGCCGATGGTAGAGGGCGGCGCAATGTAGACCCAGGGTGACCGTCGTAAGTCTGGTCGGTCTGGAAGTTCCAATCGTTGTTGCTCAAGGCTTGCTCCCGTTTAAGGCCTCTGTAATACGCTGGCTTCTTTTCCTTCTTGTTGATGTATCGGCGAACGGCTCCCCAGTCTACTGCCGGTCTCATCTCACGCCATTCTTTCGAGCCATACTTAGGGAGGCAGTACTCATCTGGCAGCCTATGCGTCTTTTTGGTGCCGCTCGGAAACGCAAACTTGAAGCTCATTGGCCATTTAACTTCATCTGACTTCTTGGTCCATGTATTATTCATCATAATACGCTTGAAGTCTTTGACCCACGCGTCCGTTGCACCCCGGTATCCGCTCACCATTGTTGGGCAGAGAACTGGTGTTTTCCCGTTGAATATACTCTGTTTATCGCACAGACACAAGAATGTGCGTTCGCTGGCTGACGGACATGGCCTCACGTCGTTCGAATTCTCATCGGTTGCGTCAATATCGATATCGGCATCAATATTGTGTCTGTCGGTCCTCTTGTGACATGTGTTCGCGGTCCTCCTGGATTTCCATATAACAATGGAAATGCAGGTGCACAACCAAAAGCATCAGATATGCGGTCGATGTCTTGCCCATTCCCATGGTGTCGGCCAATATCCCGCCATTCTTGTGAGTCAATCCTTGGATGGCCATTTGGTAAGCGCCTACCAACTGGTACGGCAGAAATGTGACACCGGGGGTGAAGCCCCAGCTCCTGTCAAGTTCGACTGGTTCTCTCTTGAATAAGATCTCTGGTTCGATACCAAAGTGGTTGCCCGCGGCTATCCATTCTTCCTCAGACATTCTTTCTACCGCCCGTGCAATCTCATGCTCGATCTCTTTCGCCGCTCTAATAGTCGTTATGTTAGTTGTAGAACTTCTACGCGAGAGTGATTATACTTACTCTGTATTCAACTGCTGTTCTCGCAGTTGAGCATCCAACTTCTCCAATTCTTTCGCCTTCTCTTTGATCTCTTCCTTCTCCTCGGCATCAACATTCCCTACAACTTTACCTGGGCACCGTGACTTCCCTATACGGGAAAGGCAGAGAATGCAACAGAGCAAAGAAGGCGGGGTCGAGCAAGAGTTTGGCTGTACATTGGGAGCAGCACAGCTTCTACTCACGTTTATTGCAACGAACGCCTGAAGCTCTAGGGCATCTAGTCTCACTTCTACCTACACTCACCTGCACCTACTCACCTGCACCTACTCGCATTGGGACGCACTCGCAAGCACGCACTCGCACTGGGACTCACTCGCACTGGGACTCACTCGCACTGGGACGCACTCGCTGATATCGTGCACGGCAAGCCTATCCTTGGTATGTCTACCACGAACACGTCGCCCTCAAGAACTAACTCACCTGCAGGCACTTTCAACAGAACGAGAATCGAACCTCTCATGCGAAACGGAGCCGTCAACTCGAACGATGCCATCCACACTCAATGAACTCGAGATGACTACACCCCAAGAGAACATACCGCCGCAGGATGAAGATGACAAAGAGGATGGAGAATATCTTGAGATGTTAGAATTAGAAGAAGACGATGCTGCAAAACCAGCAGATCAACAACCAGCTCCGCGTGGAAAGATTTGCTATCAATGTTCAGTGATGGGTCAGAGGTGTACACAATCAGATACTATCCCAAGCAAATGCGTACGCTGCGTCCGCAATAAAATCCTATGCGAATATCCAGAGGAGGGCTGGATGGCCAAAACCGGAATTGAATGCGAGGCACAAACCACAGCGGCTCTGAACAGAGAGTTGTCCAACTTCATCGCTGCGTCAAAGCCAAACGCCAAACAGAGATCGAAAATGCCCGACAAGCAAATAGATATCATCATCGGGTTATCCAACGAGACGGGAAGAGCACCCGGCACAATCCGGATGAAGATGAGAGCTCTTGCACTCAACGCAACTCAACAGAAGATGAAAGTCCCTGTAGCTACCAACAATAAAGCCAACCAAAGCGGCGGACCCACGCCTGAATTCCATCCTCCGTTATCACAATGGAATCTCTTAGACCCCATCCAAGTGCAACGGGCGCAGCTACTCCGTGCTGGCACTATCAAATTGGAGGATTTCGACGACCGACATTGGTTTGACACCCTTGTGGTTATCTCCCGCTCTTCTGGAAGTCTTCCATTAAAAACCATTCGCTGGTATGGAGATCTCATCTACACAGGTGGCCTCCAGGACGTTACACTCAATGCACGCATTTGCAAAGAATACTTCCTCAGCGATTTCCAGATGGAGCAATTCCCATCCGAACGCATACATTCTATACACCTTGGACCTAACATCAAATCAACTGCACAATACTGGCCAGTACTGCAGCAGTACAGAAATACACCAAAGCACTTTCTCCCTTTAGTGCAACTCCTCGATCAACTCGACAGCGAGGGCCACTCTGTCCGACTGCTTGTTGTCGGCATTGACGGCTTCACTACATGCGTCGACAACTTTGCGGGTATGATGCAAGCTTACCCCAACTTGAACGTCTCCATCACTGTTGCGGTGGGTCCAAGACACACAGGCGACGTTCATATGCTGCCCTGGTCGACGTTCGAGTCCTCAAGCACGTCGCATATGCTCTACAAGACTGTAACCTTGGACGACGCCGCAACACGGAGGGGGGACGCCCAGCCCTTGTGTGCAGAATGGGAGCTGATCAACGACACCAAAGAAAACTGGCACGAACATATCAGCACCGCGGATATGCCCGACAGACCTGATCTGCCGATTCCATCACTCCTATCCCAATACCGGAACCTCCAAGCACTGGAGGCATACAAATCCAAAAGAATGAGTTTCGCATGCGCTCTCTGTTTGGGGCGCTTCTCAAACCGCGATGCGCTACAACACCACGTTAAAGAAACGCATCCAGACCCTTTTAGATGCAGTGTGTGTGCTAGGAAGGGGTTGGCCACAGGGTTCGCGAGGGGGGTGTCTCAACGGCCGATGCAGCAGGCCTGCCTAGGCACGCGGGTGACAGAAAAGGTGTCGCGCCCACTTTAGAAACCACTACCTCTTGCCTAGGTTTTAGCTAGCAATACGTACCTAAATTCTAAAAGTGAACACCTCTAACTGCACTAGAGCCCTCTGCAGTTACAGAATACAAGTCCCTAAGAGCATCTTGCCTACGATCTGTTATTGTAGGTAGGGAATTTAAGCTTACAAGATTTGTTAGAAAGTGCGACACTTTTTCTGTCACCCAGGTGCTAGGCTACGGTGGCAGGCCGGCTGCATCGGCCGTTGAGACACCCCCATCTGAACGTCTCTATCACTATCGCGGTGGGTCCAAGACACACAAGCGACCTTCATATGCTGCCCTGGTCGACGTTGTCCCATGGCAGTCCCGTGGTACTACTCATGTCAAGAGGAATCCTATAGTCATAGATATGGGGACACACCTGCTCTCGGGAAGCACCACTAGGAGTTGACAGGCACACATTGACGCATGACATGGTTTGTACCCTAGGGTAATAGATTACTAGTGACAAAGTCTAATAGAACTGTAGAAAGTCTACATATTGCATGCATATCTGCAACGAACCTACTTTACAGTAACTACTAGTAATAACCTCGGGAAGCCAACCCAAATTTTAGGTACGTATCCCGGTTGAGATGGATCCGTGCACCCCGAGACGACGTTAGATATACTGTACGTGGTTGACGGTGATGACTGTTCCATCTGGTCCTTCCTTTAGCACTTCCTGATGGGGGCGGAAGCCAGCCAAAAGTTCTGCTTTGGGGAGGACTTGGAATTGGGCCTCGGATTCTTTTGGCGAACGAGCAATCCGGTATTCGGAGGGCTGTTCAGGCTGCTGTTCAACTTTTGGGACGCTTCGCGCCGTAGGTAGTTCTGGCGCAGGAGTAATCTCGTGGTAAAGGTGCGGTTCGAGTGGCTGTCCCGTGGGTGTGGGTTGTTCCAGCGCACCAGTAATCCCGTTGTCAACGTGACTTTGGAGTGTCTGTTCAACTGCGCTTAGAGACGCTTCTACATCTCGACGGATTTCCTCCGCTGGGGAGTCTGCTTCCGGCCCCGCCGAAAATGCACGCATCATGCCGAGCAAGACCTGCCTTTCCATCTTCTGGTCCACCATTTGTGGGTCAAGCAGTCCGCAGTTTGCGAAGATCCGGTCCATCTTGTACTTGTCCACCACGTACTGGCCAAGTAATCCTTGGTTTACCAGGATCTGACCCACCACCAGATAATGGTCCACGTCAACCGTTTGGTTGGAGATCGAGGACGGGCTGTCTAGCCAGCTGCGATTCGCCCCTGTTGGGAGACAAGGAACCGCCGGGCAGACGGCAACAGCGGCCAGGAATATGCGAAAGTTGCGCATCGTGAGCGACGTCGGGTGAGGAACCGGCGGGCGTATTGTTTATGGGGAGTCGGAATAGTCTAGCGTTGTGTACGGTCGGGGTCGATGAACTCGAAGGAGTATGGTTGGGCAGTTGGGAAGTTGGGAGAGTACGATCTGTGCAAAGGTGGTGTTGGGAGTTGAAGGTAGGGTAAGGTGCACTATATATTCCAGTTGTGCGCGTTCACACAGTAGACTGCGTCTACGTGAAGGCCCGATCCAATAGACTTTTACACGGTATACTGCGTATACGCCTAGTACTAGTGACATGAAGGCCCGATAGGATCGAATTTTGCTAAGGATTGTAAAGATCTCCTCTACTCATCCTACCAGAACGTGGTGCGGAATAAAGGATAAGAAGTAGCTGGTAGCATCTGGACATACCTACACAATACAGGCAGATACTTTTGGGGAGAAAAATGAAAATTGCGGTGGGTTCGTTGCGGCGTCTACTGGAAACTATCCGAACTTCGCGGAAAGTTGACGAGTAGACGCACATGACATCGGGGCTCTAGGAGGTATCGGCCCTATAGTTCCATCACCTTCTAGCATGTGGCACGCACGCATCCAGTGTGGTATCCACTACGTTTCGAGAGTACGTTGTTATTTATGTAATCTGCTCAGTAAGGTGCTCAGGTCAAGTGGAGCCATCCAAAGGCGGCTTTTCGCCCTTGCTGTAGCGAGACCCTGAAGCAGACATAAAGTTGCGAACATATATGCATATGGGGCATATATGTGATCCGTCAAGTCACTTAATGTTTTCATGAAAACAGAATAATCGTTAGACCAGGTGGTCACGGTGGGGTTTCCGAGAAGATACACTGTCATGACCACCTATTGTGCGCAGTAGACTACCCCGGGCCACTGTCACCCGGAGACCCAAGTTGTGCACGTAGAGGGTGGTTTCCCATGGCGAGTCACTTCGAATGTACCTTCTTTCCGATGAACAAACGTGAAGTCTGAGAAGCAGTCCTCAGGCCCTCCCCTCCTTAATCGGCCAACATTCAAAGGCTGGAATCGCCCCGAAGACGATGCCGACAAGGTCTAAGCGTGGCATGCTTGTGCCCTAACCGGCTCAAGCTTTGAGAAGGCCTACCCTGAAGGCTTGAGATGGTTGAAGTTTTTGAATGTGTCCCGACTAAGGCTGTGAGTCGGCACTGATTCTCCCCTGCCATAACATGCACCGTCAAGCCATGTGTCTACGCGCACCTACAAGGGAAAGCTGATATCATACTCGACAGAAGTGGTTTGCTATTCATTAGAAAGGACGTCTACACCGTCTCCCTCGGCAGCACTGGCCTCGCAAGCGCCAAATCCGCGTCATCCATTCCCTCGAGACTCGGCCTCCGACTCCCCGTCTCCGGTCCCGCCCTTCCACCGCCACCACCCTCGTTCTGCCTCAACTCCCAGCTCCCCACCCTCTCGTGCCCTGACTTCGCCGCTGACGCTCCGTCACCGGCCCCTGCGTCCACAGTTACACCAGCAGGCACAACGCCATTCCTCGGCAGATTCAAATCTGCATCACTCGCAAGTTTCGCCGACCCCTTGAATCCGCCCAAGTCGGACTTGCTCTTCTTTCTCCACCCGCAGCAAAGTCGTCCTCCTCCTCCTCCACCATGGCCACCGTCCCTCCGAATCCCATAGCCACCCAGCATCGATGCCAGCAGAGCGACAATCACAACGACCCCCAACGTAAAGACCGCACCCGCCAACGCCGACAACGCCACAGCCTTGGTCCTCGATCGCTGGCTCCCAAACCCATTCACCACCGCACTACTCCGACTCACCCCATCCAGCCCCTGGCAAAACACCGTCGTCGCATTGCACGCCTCGCACCACTGCCCCACACCCGTCGTCGCGACCTGGCCCATCAGCCTCTCGAATTCCGCCCACGGCATATCCGTGGCCCTCGCGCTCTCGCCGAACAGGGGATACGAGCGCCACGTGCCGTTTCCGCTGTCGAACGTCGTGCCGTTCTGGTAGAAGAAGTTGACCCACAGGTTATTCGTGTCTGTCGTGCCAGGGAACGCGGGCGAGGAGCCGGAGCTGAAGAGCTCGAAGACGACGGCCGAGCCGAAGGGCGGGACGGAGCGGAAGTGCGGGTTGCGGTGGTCCAGCAGGAGCAGGCTGAAGAGGCTGACGAAGGGCTCGTACTCGCCGAAGAGCAGCGTCAGGGGCACGCGGTTGGGCGCCTGGTTCGGGAAGCCGCCGCCTCCACTGTCGAGCGGTTTGAAGAATTCCTGGAATTGGTTGAGGACGAGGCCGGCGACGGTGCGGCCGGGCATGGCGCGCAGGTTTGCCTGGGCGAGCGATTGGTTCCACGAGTTGCGGTCGGTTTCGTCCAAGGTCGTGTTGCCCCACGTGTACCAGGCGGATTCGTCGGCGTAGGCTTGGAGGATTGGGAGGGAGTCGGATAAGGGGGAGGTGGGGGAGAGAAAGGCATCGTGGATGGTCTGGGAGTGGGTGAGGCCATACGTGAGGTAGTCGTGGATGGAGAGGGCGTTATAGTAGTCTCTGGAGATCGAATATCAGTCTCACGTGTCACTATAGTCGTAGGATCAAAATATCGGAAAAGCGAAGGAAAAGGGAGGCGGATATCTGTAAGAATAACAGGAGAAGGTGAAACAGGGGAGGAGAAAATACGGAAACAATTGCGAAAATCGAACCATGGATAAACAGTGTACACACATTTGACTCCTGCTCAACAGCCCGTCGAACAAATCCCCACCCTCGTAATCCTTCAAACTAGTGAAGAACGCTTTACTCTCCGCCCTCGTCAGAAGATACTCGTTCGTCGTCTGATATTGCACCGACTCCCTCAAGGCCGTCCTGCAATTCCGCTCCCCACTCAGGAAGATGCTCTGCATATCGTTGGAGCTCAAACTCTCAATAGGCGCGTATTGATATCCTCCCAAGGGGAAGTCAATCGCCGAACCGTTAGCCAGCAAACCCGACGCATCACCTAGTAGAGGATCCGTTGAACCGGTCCCATTTTCCGCCTTCTCGAGGGCAGAACGGAGAGTTCGAGGCGGATACAGGCCCTGCATGCACGCCTGCGCGCTTGCGATCAGATACGGACGGTCCAGCGTCTGCACCAGCACCTGGCTAGGGTTCAACACATCGCGGTTCAATCCCTCGATGGGTTCATGGTGGCCCATCCCGTCGAAGGCGGCGTCCCCCAGGTACCGGCCTCGTAGTTGCTGGCCGAGAGTGAACATCTCGTGGGCGCCCAATGGGGTGAGGCGTTTGGGACTGGGATCCAGGAGGGGAGTGCGGGTGCCGGTCCGAATGAAGGCTACGGCGGCGTGGACATGGCGTTTGGGATTGTCGTCCTCTACCGCGAGGGAGAGAGAGGAGAGTGCCAACATGGCGGAAAGAAGGGGGAAGAGGGATGGCATCGTGAGGATCTGGGTGCGCGGGGCGCAGAGAGAGCAAGATATGGAAACAGAGGATAGAAGGGTGATTGACTGGGAGATGGAAGAGTAAGGCAGATAAAGAGAGAAATGAACCTTGCAGTCCCGTTGCGTCTCTTGACGACGTCGAAGACGAATGGGAGGGAACCCTTGGGAAGAGAAGAGAAAAGGAGAAGAAGAGAAGAAAAGAGAAAAGAGCTACACCATCCGCAGCTGAAAGCGGTACACCCCCTCCCTTCCATCACCGGCCATGCATCTCGTCATCGCAGACACATGATGGGAACGAGGCTTGGGCTGGCTTATCGGGTTGGTGTTCCTCTTCGCTCACCACCCAAAGCTGGCTCGGTGCAAGCCCACCCGCACAAAGGCCGTCGCTGGAGAGCTTGGCTCCATACGGCGGGGACCGTACCCTGCCGGACCATGTTCTACTGTTTGCTTGCGACGTCGAAGAGGTCTGATTCGTATCAACGGGGTGTACGATCGCTCGCCTAGCGCGGGGTAGCTCATGGCTACTCCAGCCTTGCAGTTAAGCTTTTGCGGGTTCTGCGAAGCCGTCACCATTCCATCTTGGTAGATCTGTCCCAATTACGGTTTACCCCACGGTAGCTCGGACCCTGGATTATCATCCCATGAATGAATGGTCCAATCCGTGGAATTGTCTTCATATGCTTCCCGTGAAAAGGGCCGGCCGTCGTCATAACCATCATCAACACCATTGCGAAATCGCCGCTGTTTACCCCTCAAACTGACATCAACAAAGACAAGGTCCCTCTCCCCCGTTTTCGGCCATGTCGTCCATGCTTGTCGATGCTCGTTGGATGGACTTGTACAAGCACGGCCATCATGGACCATCATCGGAAAGATAAAAAATGGCATGGTAGTGAAGTATTTGGACAGCTCGAGGCCTTGGAGTTGAAGTGCGGGGTGGTTTTAACAGAGGCAAGATGTAAGCCAATCCCAAACCGGTTAGTTCCTGTTCTCAGTGTACTACTCGAATACAACCTGACCTAGGTACAGGTGAACCCCCAAGCCCATCCAGTACCGGCGCTCCTCAACAGCATAGGAAACCTTGGGAGCACGCGACCATTAGCTGTAGCTGGTACGTCAAAGGCGACTCCAGAATCCAGAGGAAAAACCAGAAGTTGGGAAGAAGCCGGGGATGAACGCCGGCATAACAATCATATTGCTATTGTGAACCATCTATTAAAATACTATAACC
This sequence comes from Westerdykella sp. P71, assembly GCA_019022765.1. Lineage (NCBI taxonomy): Eukaryota > Fungi > Ascomycota > Dothideomycetes > Pleosporales > Sporormiaceae > Westerdykella > Westerdykella sp. P71. Next base: position 65,145 of record JAFHBW010000007.1, read on the forward strand.
TTTTCGCAATGGGAGCCATACCCCTACCACAATGCCAGACTGTTGCGCCAGGACAGTCAATGCCCCGGCACATGAAGCGCACTCGATCTGGACCCGCAAAGAAAACTGTCGGATGCGTGCTGGTCTATCTAAGCCGTACCAATTTCGCGTCATCGTCATTACATCGTCACCTCGACACGACCCTCCGCTCCTGGGGCGTTGCCTTGCTGCAGGGAAGGAAGGAGGTAGGTGATGTCGTCCCACGGATGGCGGTACAGACCGGTCCTCAGCCTCTTCTGGTCGAGGAAGTGGGCAATCAAACCGATGCTGCGTCCGAGAACGAAGAGGCCGTTGAGGACACCCATCTTCATGTAGTCCTCGGCCTCCTCGGGGGAGAAGGCACCGCAATTGCGCATGAGATCGACGAAGCACACGGCAATGCAGCCGTCAACGTTGAGGATCAGGTTATCCTTCTTGGACGTGGTTACCGTCTCGACAGCAAGGGCGTAGTCGAGGAGTTCGTGGCTAGGGAAGTTGTCCCTGACATACTTGGTGACAAGCACGACACGCTGATCGGGGTTGTTTCGAGATTTGATCCTGTGACCGATACCGGGAACTAACTCAAGTCAGCGGTTGCACGAGGGGAGGGCATCTGAAATACATACTCAGCTTGTTGTCTCTCCTCATAGTGTCGACAAAGTCGCGAGGGCTCAAGCCCTTGTCATAAGCCTTGGTGAACTCCTCGGCCGCACCGTCCAGGGCACCACCGAATCTCGATCCGATGGTCAACAGACCGGAGACCAGGGAGCTGATGAGATCCTTGCCGGCACGGGTGGTGATGATGGTGTTCATGGCACCGGACACGGCGGGACCGTGATCGGCAGTCAACATGAGAACCATCTCCAGGAACTTGGTGGCATACTCGGGGAGGCGACGGCGGAACCACAGAAGGGACATGACACCGCCGATGCCAATCTTCTCCTCGAAGACGGCGGAGATGGGCATACCGGCGTAGAGGAGCTCTTGGCCACGGTCGTCGGAGATGGTGGAGATGAAGGCAGCGGGCTTTCGGATGAGGCCGAGCTCCTGGGCCCAAGCATAATCGATGGGGATCTTTGGGACGGCAGGCTCGGGCTGGGGCTTGATGGTGCCGGCCTTGACCAGGTCATTGTAGACCTTTGCGAGGGTGCGGGGCATATCCTCGAAGGTGTCGGGGACGTGGAAACCAGCGGCCCTCATGTGGGAGTTCTTGGCGGTAGCCGTCTCGAGCTGGGAGTTGGCAAAGGAACCGGCGTGGCCGAACTGCACCTCGGTCTTGAGCATGGCAGCGACGGTACCGATGGCCCATGCAACAATGGGCTTGGTGACCTGGCCAGACTTAACGGCCTCGATGACGCGGTACTCCTCGACACCACCAACCTCACCGAGCAGGACGATGATCTTGCAGTCGGGGTCGGCCTGGTACCTGAGGACGTGGTCGATGAAAGAGGTACCGGGATACCTGTCACCACCGATGGCAATGCCCTCCAAGACGCCGTTTGTGGTGTTGGCGATGATGTTGTTCAGCTCGTTGGACATGCCGCCGGACTTGGAGACGTAGGAAACAGAGCCGGGGCGGTAGAGCTTGGAGGCGACAATGTTGTCCATCATGCCGCCCGTGTTACCGATCTTGAAGGCTCCGGGCTTGATGCCACCGACGGTGGCGGGGCCAATGATGGTGACACCCTTCTTCTGAGCAACGTGGAGGATCTCTCTGGCGCGCTAGGGGAGGAGGGTCAGTCGGGCTAATGCAGGGACCAATTTAGGACATGCGAGCACTTACCCTCTCGGGGACACCTTCAGCAATGATGGCGATGCACTTTATTTGGGGGTACTCCATGAGCTCCATGGTGGACTGGTAGACGGAACGAGACGAGGCGAAGTTGACAATGGTGTCGACGTCGCTGTGCTGGGCCATTGCCTTCTCTGTTGACTGGTATACGGGCAGGAGGGTCTCCTTTGTTCCCCAGTACCTGGATTGGCTTGTTTAGCGATGCATTCTCCATGGTGCTTGTACCAAAGGCGAAGCTCACATTTTGCTGACGAACTGGCCTCCGAATGTGTAGATGATGCCGGCAACCGAGGGCGTCTTACGCTGGCAGATGAAGTCGAAGTCGAGCATGCCCTGGACGGCGCGGGGCTGGAGACCGCTGTTGGGGCATGTTAGACAGGTGTTTTGCAGACGGCGGGTATGGGCAGAAGGGGAAGGGTTCTTACTAGACGAGGCATCGTGTCTTTGGGTGGAAGAGGGTGTGTGCGGCGGGCGGGCTCAATGGTCTGCTGGGAGCAGAGAAGCGAGTGATGTTATCGTTGGCGGACAGATTGGCGGGGGACTTGTTGTTGTTGGGCGTGGAAGCGCCGTTGATGGGGTCTGCGGACGGCATGGCGGGGCAGGCGGGGGAATGATAGTGTGGTAGTTGAGACGGAAAATCTATAGTTGGGGAGAAGAGTCAGTTGATGATAGACCGGAGTTTTAGAAGGGCGGTCGGGGATGGAGTTTCTGGCTGACGTGAGGAGGGCATGGAGGGCAGCGAGGGCAGCGGCGAGCTGGAAAACGCGAGGGCAGAAATATCCGAAGACGAGCAGTAGCGCCAGCTGGGGCGCGCAGCAAGTCCGAAGGCCGTAGAAACACGAAGGAATGCGAGGGGGCAGGCGATTGACTCACAATTGGGAGGAATGAAGATGGGAAGGTGGTGGTGGAGGAGAGGAGCAAGAAGGAGGTGGTGGTGGAAGAGAAGGAGGTGGAGGAGCAACAACAGAAGTCGCAAGTGTGTCGACAAGCAGCAGCAAAAGGTTCGACCCTCGTTGAGAGCTCCTGGACTGGCTTGGCTTGGCTTTTGGGCTGGCAACGGGCTGGCAGTGGGCTGTTGCACCGTCGCAGTGTTGAGAAGCTCCCCGATTATCGCATGGCCCGGGCGGCGCACTAAACGGGGCGGTGAATGGGGAACCGGCTGGCGGTGCAGGCTAGATTTATTGCTGTGGAAACGCTTTCGGAAGAGCTTGCGAGAGAGCTGGGTTTTTTTTATGGTTCCCTGCGTCGACGAGGGGGGGAGGGGGGAGATCCGGAGTCCGTTGAGTGTTGCTCGGCTTTGAGTGATGATAGAGTCGATGGGAGTCGTGGGTCGCGCCTTCCACTTTGGTCGTATCTTCGTGCCTTGCTGTTGTTGATATTTTTTGGGACAATAATAATAGCCCCAGCCGCGGCTTCCCTTTGACAGTTTTGCGAGTTGCGAAGGCCGAAGGAGGGGTCGGGGGTCGGTGGGTCGGGGCCAAGCCGAAAACCCCGGTCCGCTATTTGGTCCAGATCGGGCTAGTGCAAGCCCCTCCCTACCGCGCTGCCCCTGGCTCTGCTCCTCCTCTTCCGACTCAGTGCCGCACCTCGAGGGAAAGCGAAAGGGAAAGGGAAGGGCTTGCGATCTGGGCTGATCTCGATTCCCGCCAGCTTCAATTCCACCACAAAGTTCAGGAAAAAAAACATTCAGACCGCTTGTCTGCCGCTCTTCCACTCCGACAGTCCCACAGTCCACAACCCTCAACTCCCCCGTCTTTCAGGAGCTCGTCGTCAGCCCCTCCATATCCATCGCTTCTTTGCAGCATTCCGTCTTATTCTTCCATCTCTTTCCATTCGGCTCTTAGGTATGTCTCATCCAACTCCGGCACCATCTTTCTCATCCCGTATCGCCCCTGCCACTCCGCCTGCTCAGTCCGGTACCCCCACGGTAATATCGCCGGTCTCGTCGGATTGGCCTGCCTCGCTGGCCCTGAGCAGCTGCAGATTTCCCTCTCTTTTCCGCTGAATGTCCAGTTTCCAAAGCCGTGCAATTGCTCACCTCCTCGCAGTTTTCCGCTTCTTCCTCCTCCTCCTCTTAAACCATGTCTGCCAAATCCATTCTTGAGGCCGACGGCAAGGCCATCCTCAACTACCACCTCACTCGCGCCCCCGTCATCAAGCCTACCCCTCTCCCCCCCTCAGCAACCCACAACCCGCCGCCCAAGCTCGCCTCGCTGTACTTCCCAGCTGGTGCAGACGTAAACGGCGTCCTCGACCAGGCTGAGGCTACATACCCGTGGCTCCTTGCTCCCGGAGCAAAGTTCGTCGCAAAGCCGGATCAATTGATCAAGAGGCGAGGCAAGAGCGGTCTGCTGGCCCTCAACAAGTCCTGGGCAGATGCTCGCGCTTGGGTCGCTGAGAGGGCTGGGAAGCCCCAGAAGGTCGAGACGGTCGAGGGCATCCTAAGGCACTTCCTCGTCGAGCCTTTCGTGCCCCATCCTCAGGATACCGAGTACTACATCAACATCAATTCCGTAAGAGAGGTGCGTATCCAAAAAAAAATTCCCTTTCTCTTTCTTCACATTTTGATGCGTGCGGCCGGGTTTGCTTCCTTTGGGAACGAGTTTCTTCTTTCCAGAATTTCACAAATTTCGCGGAAGAGAAAAAAAAGAGGTGGAAAATTCAGGTCCGAGACAGCGCGCAGGATCCTATCTGGTTTTGTTCGCTGGACCGTCGGGCGAAGGGAGACAGGGGAAAGCTTATCCAGACCCACCACTGCAGAACACCACCCGCCTTTCCCTTACACCAACCTCAATTTTTTCATATGCCGCCCGATTATTACATCACTAGTTGGCATTGCATGGTTGCTTGCGGCGCATCTTGTACTTATTGTTTTTGTTGCTGTTCTTGGCTGTTTCCGGCTGCATGCACGGGACGACCCACCAATCATATCTCCCCAACGCTAACCTCCGCCTAGGGTGACTGGATCCTTTTCACCCACGAAGGTGGTGTCGATGTTGGAGATGTCGATGAGAAGGCCGAGAAGCTCCTCATTCCCGTCGACTTGAGCGAGTACCCCTCCAACGAGGAAATCGCCTCGACGTTGCTCAAGAAGGTTCCCAAGGGTGTTCATAATGTCCTCGTCGATTTCATCTCAAGACTATATGCCGTCTATGTCGACTGCCAGTTCACGTGAGTACTGGTTCTTGTCCACATTCCACAAGAACCTCACTGACCCTTCCATAGCTACCTCGAGATCAACCCTCTCGTTGTCATTCCCAACGCGGACAAGACGTCCGCGGAGGTTCACTTCCTGGATCTTGCCGCCAAGCTCGACCAGACCGCTGAGTTCGAGTGTGGTGCCAAGTGGGCAATTGCCCGTAGCGCGCAGGCTCTCGGTCTTCCTCTTGCTCCTTCGAAAGACGGCAAGACTCACATCGATGCCGGCCCGCCCATGGAGTTCCCCGCTCCTTTCGGCCGCGAGCTGAGTCTAGAGGAAGCTAAGATCGCCGAAATGGACGCAAAGACGGGTGCATCCCTCAAGCTCACCATCCTGAATGCCAACGGCCGTGTCTGGACCCTCGTTGCTGGTGGTGGTGCCTCCGTCGTCTATGCCGATGCCATTGCTTCCGCGGGCTACGCAGACGAGCTCGCAAACTACGGCGAGTACTCTGGCGCGCCCACCGAGCAGCAGACCTTCGACTACGCCACCACCGTCCTCGACCTCCTCACCCGTGCTCCCATGCACCCGGAGGGCAAGGTCCTCTTCATCGGTGGCGGTATTGCCAACTTCACCAACGTCGCCAGCACCTTCAAGGGAGTCATCCGCGCCCTCGAGAAGGCCGCCCCCGTGCTCAAGGAGCATAATGTGCAGATCTGGGTTCGTCGTGCCGGCCCCAACTACCAGGAAGGTCTTCGTAACATCAAGGCCGCCGGTCAGAAGCTGGGCCTCAACATGCACGTCTTCGGCCCTGACATGCACGTGTCGGGTATCGTGCCTCTGGCTCTCAAGGGCGCCACGACCGATATCCCCGAGTTTTCTGGTTAGCGGACATGTTTTATGAGCGATGGAAGGTTACGGTTTTCTAGCTGCTGGGTAGGTGGATAGACTTCTCGCCCGGATTTCTCGCTGTTTGAGAGACGGGCTTTGAGAAAAATACAAGTTTTTAATATTGTTACGAGCATCCTTTGGGTTTGATGTGTCTTGTGTTCGCGCCCATTGCGTGCGTGCCTGCTTGGGAGGGGTTGGGAGAGAGGCCGAGAGGAGAGGAAGTGAGCTGAGGGATGTTGCTGTAGCTAGTGTTCCATCTTCGGGAGGGATAGGGCACCTGGGGATCAATAGGTCATGTGCCCTTTTGTGTTGCATCAAGCGCGAGGCGAAGACTTCCTCCATCCCCTCAGGAAGATTCAACACTACAACAACATCGCTCGGCTCACTTCCTCCCCTCTTGTTTCTACATATAACCAAGAGCATTCCCGGTCCGGGCAACCTCACAATTTTCCTTTTGAACGACCTTCTCTTTCCCTGCTCCGCCATCTCCGCCATCTCCGCCATCTCCGCCATCTCCGCCATCTCCGCAAGCATGCGCGTCTCCCTCAGCATGCCCAACCACTTCTTCTGCAGGACGACCAACACGGCGGACTGGATGCTGCACATCTCGAGCATGTCGTCCGTCGCGCCGTCGAACTGCAGTCGAGGTGTGGGTGCCGCGTTGCTTAGGTATAGGTATAGTACAGGTATAGGTATAGTATAGGTATAGGTATACCCGCGCGAATCCTCGCATGCAAGGTCCTCCTTGGACGGCAGCCCTTTGAGCTACCCTACCCAAGAAGGCCTGCATTCTAAGCAAGGAAGCCGGGCGGTGTTTGTATGTATGTAGATATAATGGTTACCCGCACATCCTTACAACGAGAGGCACAAGGACCTCTCTCTAAGCAAGGAAGCCGGGCGGTGTTTGTAGATATAGTAGGTACCCGCGAATCCTTACAACGAGAGGCCCAAGGACCTCTCTCTAAGCAAGGAAGCCGTGCGGTGTTTGTAGATATAGTTACCCGCGAGGGTTATGTAGGTATAGGTAGGTATGGTACATACCTAATGGTATGTCACATGTATGCCTGCCATGTATTAGTAAGTAGTACCCTTACGCAATAGTGCGGAGTGGGGTGAGTAGGAGTGCGGAGACAGAGACGCATGTGCCGGTCACGTGCACAACCGAGTGTTTCGCGGAGGAATTAGGGAAGTGGAATTGAGCAGGCCAGCGGCAGACTTATATACCGGTGCCTGGTACTACTTCCGGGTGTTCCGGGGCGCGCCTCTCGAAGGCCCGACTATGGCGAGGTGAAGTGCGTAACTACGCACATGCGCGCGTACTAACCCACAGATAGCCATGGATCGCACTAGAAGGATTCCCGATCCGGGAAGACGTAAGGTGAAATGACGACGGGAGAGTGGTAGTGTGCATTATAGCTCCATAGTGTACATCATATTACCATATATACCATATACACAAGCCGCAAAACCGAACACATGGATGCTCCGGTTGCGTGCTAAAGATGCACCTACGCCATGGATAACGTGCTAGTCACCCCGCTAATGTAAATATTCCCGCTAGTGAGGAAAGATGACGGTGCTCATTTGCAGTTATCCCCTGGCATACCCACGTGAACCTACACTGGCTTCGCTCGCTGCCCTCTCACTAAGCCACTTCCCCGTCCGTAGTCGGTCGGTCTCCGGCACGCCTCTTATCATGAGATCCGCATCGCTTGCGTATATCTCATCCTCTTCACGTCAGCCATGCTATTTGGGTAGCTAGCGGATAACCCGTCGAGGATTCCACTTCTTTGGTGTTCGCCGGTGGCATTCGCACCTAGATCACATGTGTAATGGTCTTTCTTCGACGAAAACACGCGAATTCGACTCGCGCTCTTCACGCCCCCGTGTCCATCACTGTCCCCTCATCATTTGCCATGTCCTGCACTGTGCTTTCAACTGTGCTGTCGCTGGAACCAGATCCCTCACAAGTGATTGTCAACCCGCTCATCGCGCATGTAGCGACATGTTCGTCCAGAATCGCCTTTAGACTAGCGTACTGCGGGCTTTGAATCCCGAAGGTGTAAGCGCAGTTGCGGAGTGACGTTTGGAGCTGGGCAGAAGGTGTTAGAGTTGGGGGGTTGGACAGAGTATGTCGTGTACGCCGAACCAAAATAAGTTGGAACAACATATAGAGATGGTCGAGAGCAAAACACACAAGATAATGAAAGACATACCGAGTGGAGAAGATCTAGCTCTTGCGCTCGTTGAGTTCCATGGTCGCCCATGCTGTAACAGAGAGCGAGAGAGGTTGGGGAGCTCTCGGCTCAACGGGGAAGCAAGCAAAATGACTAGGCACGGGCGGATGCTCCCTTGGAACACCGAGATTCAAATCCACCGAGACCAACAGCGACTTGGTTGTTGACACGATCGGGATTTCACTGACTGCGCTCGGTTCTTTCTGGTCGTGGTAGGTTCGGCGGACGGGGTTGAGCGGCGGTGGGGGTTTGTCAACACCGTGGTCTTCAATGAGTAATGAGGACGTGTAGATGTGCGAGATTCAGGAACGAAGGGACCATGAGGGAACGTGGGATCTACACTTAGTACTGACTTCAGACACTCTCCGCAAAAAGTAACGGACGTTCGCAAGAGAGGTCAAATAAACTCTTTCGAGGTCGATATGCAGACCCCTGTGCGTATATTACAGCACGCTAGCTACTCTTTCGTGCCCGCGGGCAGGCGGTGAACTGTTCGTCCCGGATCAGCTCTCGTTCGCATGAAAAAATGAATTCCCCTTCAACCTTGAAAGGTTGTTGGGAGGCCTCGTCGCCACCTCAAGCAAAAAGAGAATCGAAAGAAAAAAAATGCGCTTGACGAGAGTGGGATTCGAACCCACGCCCCTGAAGACTGCGGATTTGAGCTTTATCTCGGAAGAGATATATGCCTAAACACAGCGCCTTAGACCACTCGGCCATCTCGCCTTGTTGGGATATTATCAGATTTAACCATTTTCAAACATTATGCAGACACAAAATATGGAAAATCAAAGGCTGCTGTGAAGGGGCCCCATGAGTGGCGGCGCTGTTCGGCAGCTTATTATGTGTCAAAATGGGGAATGGTTAGCAAACAGCGGTCTTTCATGAGGAGTGTGAGAATTCTGGGACACTACAGGTGACGCAACAACGCGACAGGATCACCGCGAATGGTCACGACATGATACTGAAGCACACAGAACATAAACAAACCACAGTTTCTGTGAGGTAGTTCTGGATACTTAAATATGCTTCCTGGTGCCACCGGTAAACTGTATCAGCGTAAACCACGGAGTATGTAGTCGTCCTTTAGCCCTAGCACCAGGTTTATTGGTTCGTCGTTCGACCAGGAGATGGACAAGTTGTTTCCAAACCCAAGCCACAGGGATGCCGTGGATGCCAGTTTCCCAGCCGACACACCCGGATCTCCGATCCACAAACGCTCAGGCGACTGCACGTCACCGTTTCTAAAAATATAAGTTTGGCTTTCTCGTAGAATCTCTCTATAACTAGGAAACATAAATACATCTTCTCGTCTCGTACGAGTACTCTGAATTGCACGCTGCCTTCAAACGTGATCCTCTAAGTTAGCTGGAATAAGATTCGTTTATCTACACTCCAACCTCAGTGTAAGTTCTACACTATGCTCCTACAGACCACGAGCTAATTTCCACAGCGCTACCTCGTTCAAAACCATGACATCCACCCTCTCGTCCGCCGCCTCCAACCCCACGGGCGGGACCTGCGCAACCGCCAACTACAGCGATTTCCCCACCAAGGACGCTGCGTGCCTCGTCGCGCACGCATCCGTCTCGGGCCTTCCCTCCAACTACAACTCCCTCATGGAGTCCTGCTGCAAAAAAGCACCCGTCGAGAAATTCGCCAACGACTGCGGCCTCTACTGCCTTGCCATCGACCAATCCATTGCCGATCTCACGCAGTGCTTCCAGGGCGCAGGCATCCAGGCTAGCTGGATCTATTGCAATGCAAATAATACTGCGACTGCGACTGCGACGGACGTGGTGAGCAAGACGGGAGGAGCTAGTGCGACGGGAGCGGCGAGTAAGACGGGCAAGGAGAGTGGGACCGGAAGTGCTACGGGGACTGGAGCACCGCGGCAGACGGGTGCGGCCGGGGTGGTGAATGTACAGCAGAGTGTGCCGAAGGCGGGACTGGGCGTTGTAGCTGTGCTGGTTGCTTCGGCGGTTTTTGGTGCGATGTTGTAGCGCGTTTGTCAAAGATGGTCCAATGTGGGTGTCGACTGCAGCTGGTTCTGCGTGTAGAGAGCGAGTGTATGCAGAGGCAAAGAAGGCGCATTCACTCTGAGGCATATATCGGCGTTGCAGGAGCACTTATTTTATGCTATTGAGGGGGAGAATTCTATACACCTGGAAGGGGTAATCTCGTCATTTACGAGAGTCCGAGATCACGTACCCGATTTTCACCTCTTTGACCCCTTCCACATCTCCATCTCCACACTCGCAAACATGAACGGCCCCGCCCCCTTTCCATCATTCTCACTCAACGGCACACTCGTATAATACTGCTTCAGTCAGCAAGAACTGGTCACACAGTGCTGAGTGAACGTCTAAACTCACCTCATACGATCCATCTTTGTCCAAGCTTCCCACTTTTACCGTCCCCTCCCAACTCACCGTCCCATTCGTTTCCTTCTTCAAAAACCTCTCGACCATCAAACCATAAGCTCTCTCCGCAGCGCCTCTATACCTCTCTTCATCCTCCAACAGCCCTACCCTCACCCCCTTCAACAACCCATACACGAACATGGCTGTCCCACTCGACTCGATATAATTCCCCTTCTTTCCCGGATACGGCTCATTCATCACCAGCCACCACCCTCCAGACTCCCCATCCTGCGCCTTCACCAGCGCCTCGGCCAGTTCTCGAAAATAAGCGACCAACCTCGCATACCCGGGCAGATCTTTCGGAAAAACATCCAACACATCCACCAATGCCATGGTATACCAGCCGACGGCCCTTATCCAAACATTCGGCGCCGCCCCCGTTTTCTTATCCGCCCACGTCGCCTGTTTGCTCTCATCGTAGCCGTGCACGAGAAGCCCCGTCGTAGCATTTCGACAGTGTGTCTCGACCAGATCGAACTGTCGAGCTATGTCGTCCCAGGCGGTCGTGTTTGTAGCGTCGAAGAATGCGGTCCATCGCGCGTAAAAGACGTCCGCCATGTAGATGCCGTCGAGCCACATTTGGTTCTTGTATTGTGGGTCGCGGTGCCAGAAACCGCCTGTGGGCGTACGAGGATAGGTCTCTAATTGTCTACGGAGGCTGTTGGCTGCCGTCTTGTACTTTTCAACGTCTGGACTGGATCCTTCCTGGTATGCGATCAGGAGGTTGTTGCCGATCCGTAGGTCGTCGAGGGAAAAGTATGTTGGTTTCCAGCCTATGAGGGTTCCATTAGGGGAGACGAGGGAGGAGAGGGCGGAAGACACGTGGGTGAGTAGCGAAGTGTTGTTGTGTAGGGTTCCTGCAGCGTGGAGGCCTTGGTGAAGGACCGCCGAGACATAGTATCTGTCTATGGGTGGAGTCTTGCTGAGGAATGATGTGGCGAGCCATGTTGAGTATGCCTGCGGTGGTGGAGGAGCCGACAACGCAGTAGCAGGGATGAGAATGGCGAGGAGACTAGGAAGGAGCATGGCTGTGTGGAATTAATAGGAGAATGCGAGCTTGGCCACGGGATCAATTCCTGTCTCTTGGTTATTTCCTTCTGTATTATTTTAAACCCCTCTTCCCCTATGACGGTCTTGTATTCGAGCGGTGAAGTTGTTGGGTTGAGGTGGGGGATCGTCCGGGAAATCCATGCAATATATATTGCGGAGAATTCCAGGCCCAATCCAGCCCAGGATCACACCGTTGCATGGCCGATCAGATCATAAGATATCATGAGATATCGTGAATATTTCGCGTAGAGTACCACCTCTGGATGGCGGCGGTCAGAATGTGCCCTCAACTTTGATGACTCCAATGCGATGGACCACGGCCCAGCCGTAGACCGAACATCGCCTGATTGGTGCAAAAGAAAAGTTTTACATTACTGTGTAGAATTCCAGATTTTTGCTTCCAAATATGCCCGGATTGTTCCACTCAACCTTAAATCGAAAGCCCCAATTGCAAACAGCATATGCACAAGAAAAGCCCCTTGATTCGACAAATGATTTATCCAAATTTAAGCCGCGCCAGTAGCAAGGAGCTTCTTCCCTTTGACGCTCTTCCGTTCCATCCCAAGGCTGATGAAGAACGCAAGCCCAGACGTCGCAATAGCAAGTACAAACGCACTCACGATTGCAAGCGTATAGGCATGCAGCACACCCGGCAGCAATTGAGGAGGAACCACATCCCTCACATATGTCGCACCGGCGTGGATGACGACTCTGGGATCCATCCCAGGGGCGTACCTAGGTATTTCCCGTGCGAGAGAGTTGACAAAGATGTTCTGGGCAATGGAAATAGCGATAGCGCCGCCGAGAGAGTTGAAGAACATGACGCAGGCATTTGCCGTCGGCATATCCTTCTCATTTGTGACGACTTGTACGGCTATAAAGGGGATTTGAACAGAGGCTCCTGCTCCTGCTCCAGCGAGGATTTGGTACCCGATCCACTGCCCAGGAGGAGAAGCAACTTTGAGCGTGTAGAGCAATCCGCAACCAATGCAAAAGATTGCGGATCCTATCCACATGAAGGGGGCATATTGGCCGACAAGGGTAATGCCGCCGCCGACGATGAGGCTTGCGACAGTAATACTGACGAGATATGCAATCGTGCGAATTCCGCTTTCCTCGGCCGAGGTGCCTTTTGAAGCTTGGAAGTAAAAGGGTAAATAGAAAATGTGGCTTGAGAGGGTTAGTGAGAAAGCGTTTGCTGGGGCCGTTTTTGCTTACGTGTAAAGAGCCATGGACAAGAAGGCAGAGAAGAGGCAGCTGACGAGCACAGTCCTTTGCTTGAATATCCGCACCGGGATGGTCGCCCTATCCTTCTGATAAATTTGAACAGCGATGAAGACGATGATGATCAAGCCGAACCCGAGCAGCGTCCCCCACACCTTCGAGTCCTTCCACGGATACGTCTGACCGCCCCACTGTAGCGCCAGGAGTAGTGACACGATCGCACAAATCAGGAAGGTTGCTCCAACGAGGTCCAACTCTTGAATACGTTTCTTAACGGTAAGGTGACTGTACTGTCTTTCGGGGTTGGAGAAGAAGAAAAACACCACAGCTAGTGACACTCCTCCAAAAGGGAGATTGATCCAGAAGCACCTACAATGGTCAGAGTGCCCGGAAATGCAAACACACAGAGGTTACAGTCCAAACTTACCATCTCCAGGAGACATTGTCTGTGAGGGCACCACCTAGGATTGGTCCTACAACGCTTGCCACTCCAAACATAGAGGACAAGGCTGCAATGTAAATCGGTCGTTTCCTTAATGGTACGGCATACCCTATGATGGTCATCCCTCCTGAGAAGAGAGCTGCAGCACCAGCCCCTGCAACCGCTCTCCCCACTATGAACATTGCCGAGGAGGTTGAGGCAGCGCAAATGATGGAACCGACCTCAAAAAGACCCAGAGCGAACAGGTACGTGTACTTGACATCGAAATACGTGTAGAATTTGCCAAATGACGGCTGAAGGGAGCATGTGGTCAGCAAATAGGAGCTACCATACCATCCCACATCGGGTAGGGAATTAAAAACGCTCGTAATCTTGGGTATTGCTGTCGCTATGATCGTGTTGTCGAGGGCAATGACGAATGTTGTCAGACATAGCCCCAGTGAAAGTATAGCAAGCTTGAGGCCACTCAGGTATTTCGATTCGTCTTCTGCTTCTTCTGCGGGAGCATCGTCCACGTTATGATCTCCGCTTGTTCTTGAAAGCCGTTTCTCATTTTCCACGACTTCCTTGTCCTTCCCAGTTGCGACTACGGCTACGGCTGACTTCTCTGCGCTGACTGGTCGTGAAGTGGTCGTGCTCAAATCCACCTCTTTCTTCTCAGGAAAAGCATCGTCGAGTGTTTCTTTGCTGCCGCGGGCATTTGTTCCATCTGGCGTGACCCCACCCCCTTCAGTAGCGCCATTGGCTTTTGGGGTTTCTTCGTGCATGAATTTTCTCGCCGCAGGGATGCGGGTGGAACTTGCCGTCGGCGGCCCGAGGAGTGGGTTCGCTGTGGGTATCTCCGTCGGATGGCGTTCGTAACGGTGATTGTACTGGTTGATGCGTCCTCAAGTCTTATGTCTGGACAATCAACACAAGACAGACAGTTGCTCGAGGACGAAAGCAGAGTTGAAAACTCGTGCACACAGGGACTGCACTCCCAGGCCACTCTTCGACTTGCCCATGGCTCGCCCGGCATGGCCTCTAACCGAGCGGAACCACATGGTTCCGGGAAGACGGGCAATGAGTCCGCCTCGCCTTTGACGAATCATCGGTTGATATCGACTTCGGCTGGCTTACGAACTTGGCAGGTGATGAGGTTCGGTGTCGCCATGGGATTGTTCGACAAGAAAGTCCCTTTTATGGTTTCCATGACCATGGTCTCATCTTGTACGATTTCTCGCGTCCAGATAGACGAGACTCTATTGTAATATTGGCATCTGGCGCTTGCGAATCCCCTTATTATTCGGACGTATACCCGCTTGCATTGATTAAGGAGTCGTGAACCATCAGATCGGGTATCAACGCCTTTCCCGCGAAGCTTACGCCAAGTCCTGGGGTTGAAAGCGAATCCGAGCACTCCAAACCACGTGCCAATAACCTGTCCACCTGCAAAGATGACCAGACATACGCATTTTGAAATTCAAAGAGAGGCCACTCGAAGAGAGATGGTGCTTGCGTTATATCTTAAACGCTCAGATCCTGACAGACATGCGCCACGGTATTTCTTGTGAAACTTAGCGATGACACAAAAGTCGTATACCGGGAGGACGGGCAAGACAGGATCATGGCAAACAGAATGAGAGAACTTCAAAATGACAGAGAAGGCGCGGATCCGAATCGTCTTCGTTGTTTATTCTTGATTTACCCTCGGCGTCAGCTTTCTATACTCGACCGGCTTGTCCCACCTGGATCCTTTCTCCTGTTGGCTTTTCATCCGCTCTCAAAACAGGCCAACTCTGACCATCCGCTTTTGCCAGCGTGAATTCTATCTTGGTCCCCAGTATCCTGAATTTACTTTGCTCGGGCTTGATGCTTCCATATAGCGGAAACTCGGCTTTGTACCGTTTACTATCTGATGTCCGCAGATCAAGGCTAAGTGATCTTTCTTGGAAGTCAACCTTTGCATTGTCTTTATCGATCTTCTTCAGGAAAAGCGAGGCGACGACGGTAGTCGCTGTCTGATAATAGTCGTGGCTACAGAGAGTCAGTAAATGTCTCCTGTAATTTCCCAACCACGATACTTACCGAACTGCATCCACCTTCTCCTCGTCCTTCTTCTTTCCACTACCCACAAACAGATGTTTGTCCTTCGTCTTACAACCCTCAAGCTTCAGGAACTGATCAAACTCCAAGACGCGTCTCTTGCAGCATGAGTAGCCTTTTGATCCTTCGTGGAAGATGGGCACGCCAGGATGATGCACGCACTTCTCGCCCTCCCTGCTCGAATTACCGCTATACTTCTCCCCACAGCCCCGCCTCCTACACGTCTGGCCCTCTTGTATCGCTATGCTCGGATCGTCATCTTCCGATTCAGGAGGCGGCTGCGGTGCCGACGGTGGGGTGGAAGGAGCTTCTGTTGTAGGTAATCGAGGCGCCGGCGTGGGGAGGGACTCCTTTAGGCTACCTAGCGAGACATGCGTGTTTTCTGGGACATCTACCGACTGTACTGGTTCCGGTGCGGGTGTGTCGTCGACGTCGGAATGTTTGCCGGTCGTGCAGGGTGGGATATTGAGGAATTCGTCGAATGTCAGGACCCTCGTTTTGCAGCATTTCCAGCCTATAGAGCTGCGTTAGTCAACTGAGAGAAGAGCTCCTATTTACGAGGATTGCTAGGTAGCTCCCACCTTTCTGCCCCTCATGAAAGACTGGCGGACCAGGGTGGTAAAGGCAGGCCTCATTCTCGTCCTCATATGTCTTCCCACAGCCTTTGTGAACGCATTTTTTCGCCATTATGGAGGTATTAGGACCCTATCAGCCGCAGCAACTGGGTATGGAATCCGCAGTAACCCGTGTGTTGATTTAATGTTTGCTGCCAATGACATCGGAATATTCTGGAAGCCCTGGGGTGATGAGGCCGGCAGAAATTCAGCCTAGGTCATAGGCGGTGAAGAACAGCCACCTTACCCCTTTCGGACCCTTCTCGGCGGAACCAGCGATTGAACTTCACTTCCTGACAAGACAAGTCCGTGAGGTCTTTGGATTCTGGCGCTACATTATCTCAACATGTTCCGAGCCACTTTGCGTCTGCTGGAATGCCGAATTACGCTATTTACCCGAGAGAACTGCTCCTTGTGTGATACAGCAAAGTCTGTGGTCGGAACCGTGAGACAAAAGATTCCATTCAAATATGAGGAGATCAATGTGATGGAGCCAGGACAGGAGCAATGGAAAGCTGTGTATGAGTTTGATACACCGGTGGTATGCTCGACTGGATGACTCTGAGGAAAAATGAGTGTTGAAGTTGACCAACGAATAGATCCATGTCGACAAAGCCAGCTCGGGGGAAACGGCTACTTCGGCTCGTAAGCTGATGCATCGGTTCAAAGAAGACGAGGTCTCAAAACTTATCGAGGAAGTGGAATGTTCATAATAATATCGGCGAAAATTCCGACCTCGGAGAACTGTTGATCTAGCGTGATGTGGGGTAACTCTTTGTGGAAGAGAGGGGTACTTCACAATCCCCTTTGGCTATCGATGACGATGCAACAATTGTTCAGGGCCACACTACGGAGCCTGTCAACTTCATATTCTACATCTTCCCTTTGCTCGAATTCATCCTATCGCAAAATCAGGACCATGAACACTCTGCAACAGTCTAGCAGGATATTCCAGGCCTTTGGAAAGGGCGGGCCGAGCTTTGGAGCATGGCAGGTGTGGGATTCATACCAGGTACCACATCCTGACCGCTAATATTCAATCAGATGTTACCCGGCACGAACATTGCAAGAGCTATTGCTCGTTCAGGGGTCGACTGGATCTGTGTTGACTGCGAACACGGAAACATCGATGGTAGATATGACTTGGTGTCAACAGATTGGATGCAATTAACCTTCGAGAAGACGGCCAAATGCACGAGGCTGTAGCCGCGATAGCCGCCACTGGTGTAAGCCCCGTTGTCCGTATTGCTGCAAATGAAGCCTGGATGGTCAAGCGTAAGTGCAACTTCATCAATCGGAAGCATAATTGACTCAAACAGGAGCCCTCGATGCTGGTGCTCATGGAATAGTCGTGCCGTTGATATACACTGTAGACGACGCAAAGCGCCTTGTTGCGTCAGCCAAATTTCCTCCCCAAGGACACCGGGGTTTCGGCTCACCCTTTTCGCCCCAGACCTTCTCGAATGAGTCTCTGGCCTACTATCTGCAACATGCCAACAACTCTCTCCTCACCATAGTTCAGATAGAGACAGCATCTGCACTGGGAAATGTTCACGAAATCGCCGCCATCCCAGGCGTCGACTGCTTGCTCATTGGTCCCTTCGACCTTGGAAACAACATCGGACGGCCGATTCTAGAGGCCGGTATGCATGAAGATTTGAAGCAGGCAATTATCAAAATCAAAGACGCGGCCCATGCCGAAGGGAAGAAGGCTGGGATCTATTGCACCAGCGGCGAGCAGGCTAGGGAGTTTGCCGAAGCAGGATTCGACATGCTGAGTATTGCAGCTGACATGATTGCAATCCCTGCCTACTTTGGCCAGACTCTTGCTGCCGCCAGAGGTGATACAAAGGCCGGGCCCGCCAAAGTCACCGGCTACGATGGACGCTAAGCACTTGAAAGGAGGCAGCCAGCGTTGCCTCCCCAGCAGCGGTGAGGTCTAATACAAGATTAGCAAATCACAGGTATATACCCTCCTTCATTGGACTAGCGATGTATGCTTGAATGCAACTTGCAGAAAGACGAGATCAAGCTACCACATTGGTCACCTATTGAAAGCGAGACTACTCTACGCCGATATTTCTAGTCTACCACCCAGGTGCCTGTCCACTTTGCGTAGCAATCAATGTTCGACTGAGTTCCTGTGGCGTTGCAGCCCATTCCAATCGGGGAATGTAGACTGTAAGCATTGCCAGGTTTACCACTTCTTTGCAGACCCTCAAGGATTCGGAAAGGTCAATGGATAGGAAGCTGAACAGATCATCTTTAACATCCCACCCTTCACCTTACCAATGTCGTTCCCCGCTTCTCACACTGCAAATTGTGTGATGAATAACTGCCGCACTCTCATTACTGCTACTGCTATTCTATTGCAGGAGCTTCCGACACGGCCACCCTACCATCATATGATGTTTACGCCCATCTGGGTAGCACCTACTCAGCGCCTCATTAACACTTGGTATATCTTTAGATAGATGAAATTCAACGAAGATGTCACGGCTTACACTTATAGCTCAATTAACTTTAAAAAACCGTAACTCTACTATGCTATCCACAGTCCGTGAATTTGGAGGTGAACACGCAAAGTCACATGATAACGTGTCTTCGCCAAGACACCGTCTGCCTGTTCCAAGCCGCTGTTACTGTTGACGCGCGACGCGTCGTCGCCACCTGCACTTCGCATCTCCCATGCCAACAATTCCAACCCCACCTTACACTACCATCGTAACCTGAGAACATCGCAATTGAATATGAGTACCGAAGAGGAACAGATGGACGACGGCTCCATGGGAGCACCAGGCGCTCCCACGCCTATCAGTGCACTGGAGGTACGCGTTTTGAAGCTCACAATGGCACTCGATGCTAATTTATTGGCTAGGGAGTCAATGGTTTGACGGCTCGAGACATCAAACTCGTGATAGATGGAGGTTATAATACTGTGGAGAGCATCGCCTATACGTAAGTTGTGTTCCCCCTTCATTCACACATCTGTCGCTGATGCGGGGTGCAGGCCAAGAAGAGCATTAGAGCAAATCAAGGGTATATCTGAGCAGAAAGCATCTAAATTACTCGCTGAAGGTAAAAAGCCCTTAGATTTTCCAGCGGAAGGATTTCTTCTAATTGTACTAGCGGCGAAACTCGTGCCCATGGGATTTACGACGGCGACCGAGATGCACCAAAGACGGAGCGAATTGATATCCATCACTACTGGCTCTAAACAACTGGATACTCTTCTCGCGGGTGGCATAGAGACTGGGTCCATAACTGAAATATTTGGCGAGTTCCGAACGGGAAAGAGCCAGATATGCCACACCCTCGCTGTGACGTGCCAACTACCCTTCGACATGGGTGGCGGAGAGGGAAAATGCCTATACATCGATACCGAGGGTACATTTAGACCTGTGCGTCTCCTCGCCGTGGCGAATCGCTATGGGCTTTCAGGTGAAGAAGTGTTGGATAATGTGGCGTATGCCCGCGCGTACAATTCGGATCATCAACTGGATCTGCTCAACCAAGCAGCACAGATGATGACCGAAACTCGATTCTCCCTCCTCGTTGTCGATTCTGCGACTTCGTTATACCGAACGGATTTCTCAGGTCGCGGAGAGCTTTCCAGCCGTCAAACTCACCTGGCCAAGTTCATGCGCACCCTACAGCGGCTCGCGGACGAGTTCGGCATTGCCGTCGTCATCACGAACCAGGTTGTCGCTCAAGTCGATGGGGGACCGAGTGCAATGTTCAATCCCGACCCGAAGAAGCCTATCGGCGGCAACATCATTGCGCACGCCAGTACCACTCGATTGAGTCTGCGAAAAGGCAGGGGTGAGACCCGCGTTTGCAAGATCTACGACAGTCCATGTCTACCAGAAAGTGACTGTCTATTCGCAATCAATGAGGACGGAATAGGAGATCCTAAGGAGAAGGATCTCGAGAACCACTAGTGAGGTTGCTGGGGATTTGCGGTGTGTTCTTTAGTTTTTCGTGAGCATGTGCATGGCGCTGGGTGACAAGTGTACGAGCGAAGGCGTAGTATGGATTATGGTGGTATTCTGGATTGGAACTCAATTCCACAAATTCATGTCACAATGATTTCTACGCTACAACCTCTTCTTTCGACTCGGGACGCTGACATATGAAGCCTTGGCGGAGGAGAGTGAACGGGCGTGGTCCAAGCTCAGGCCTAATCCCTGTCTGATGGAGCTCCAAGGTATCCAGACTTTTGTTTGCGACGCGACTTCACTCTGCACTCTTTGCGCGCACTCATTACGAGCCATTATCTGGAGTTTCCGTGTTGCGCAACTTTACTGCATGGGATAAACATGAGTCAGAGCAGAGGAACCTGCCTCTACAAAGAGGCGCGGTTGAACATCGAACACGCCTACCCTGGCTCCACCATCGCCTTTACTCTACCCTCCGGAGTCTTGGGCACATTCGATACCGCAGCCGAACCCAAGCGCCAGGTACATGTAGAGGATCATACGGACAAGGACGAGGATGGGTTCGCCAAGCGCAATCTGGCCAGCGACGGCTCCATTTACTTTCGACGACACCATGAGTATCCGCGGAGCTTCTTTTGGCGCCTTCTCAACAACCGGAAGATACTCGAAGTACAGTCGGTCGACCTTGATCATGACGTGAACCACGACATAGAAGCCAACCTAACGTTGCTTCTCCATTTCTCCGCGCCGGTCCGCCCGTTCTGCCTCGCGATCGCCGAACCCGAAGAGCATGATGCGTTGACCGTATTTGCAATCACGACCAGGAACGACCTGTATACCATCACCTTGCACCGAGACTTCTTCACCCGACGAGCTGCATCTGAAATCGACATTGGAGAATGGTGTAAACGGTCGACGCCGAGCCTCTTCAGTAACCGCATACCATACCGCCTCGTGGCTACGAACAGTAACGAACTATTGGCAACGCTTGACGACGGAGGGATAGTACACCTAACAAAGCGGAGCATTGGCGATGGTTCATGGGAGGAGTCTTTATATAAGGAAACGTCGTGGTCGGTCAAAACCCTGTTAAAATGGAAGGGCGAGCAGACGGTACGGTTCGACAATGGAGACTTGGAGTTGTCTGCTGCTGCCGCAGTGGATCTGTCCCCGGATAAGCAACATATACTCTCAGTATGCCTTAACCACCGGATACGAGCCTGGAATGTCGCCTCTGGAAAACCGGGCGTATGTGCCGACCTTTTGGGAGAACCAGACAATCCGAATGAGAATGGGGCATCTTATATCATCGATCCTTCGCAGCCGACACTTATGGCTGTCCTCAATATCCCGGGCGGAGTGGATGGGGCACTTTATCACATCGTGACCTACTCTCCGAAACAGCACCAGTTTAAATTTTGGGGCGTAAGGGACGCAGACGCGCCGGATCAGGGTATGTTCGACGTCAAGCCCGAGGCTGAGCTTATTCCCCCGGTCGATGAGCTTATGGATACAACTGCTTGGACCTTGTCGGAGTTCTGCATCAATCCGGGACCTTCGGGGTGGAGAGGAACCGAGCTGTGGATTCGTGTCCGGTCTGGTCCAAGCAGCAGGGTATTCGCTTTGAAATTCGACCTGAACGACGCGGCAGCAGAGTTGACAAGTGCCTGGAAACACGACTGGGTATCGGTGGATGCCGGACCTCTCTCACTGGAACAATTGAAACAAAATCCTGCGAACCCAGCAGAAACGGATCTAGATGCCTCTGAGCTATATGAGGTGGATCTGATGGAGAGTTGGTTGCAGTTCTTGTTTTACCCTGGCCGTTTCAGTGTAGCCACGTTAGAAACCGCGTTGAACACATACCGCCGTGTGCTTGAACGATCAAGAGCGACTCAGTCTGCGGCTAAAGGCTCACTGAAAGAACGCATCTGCTCAACAGTCTCCACGTTTGCTGCATTGGATCAGGACGGTACGATCACCCAGGATAAATTCCAGAACTCTATAGCCACGCAGTGGCAGGCATATTATAGCTTGGTGAAGGATCTGCACAAACGCAGAGGGGAGTACCTAGGACTGGCCTTCGACTATGCCTCAGGGATCCCGTGGCTGATATCAAGCGACTACCTCACCGCAATCCGGAGCTGCAGCATTGCTGAAGTCGTCTCCCTAAACTCTGAGGCTATCACTAGCTCACAGTCTCTCACGGGAAGGCTAGGGAAAACTATTAACAAAGATGATCGCGATGTGGCCAGGCTGATGTGTGCGGCTTCTTCTTTCCGCGGCGCCCTCCCAAGGAGTTTCCAGACGAGCCTTGAACGCGAAGTAGAAAGCGAAATTCTCCAGAACCGGTCCCTTTCCGTCATCGACTGTATGGAGTTCATGGAAGCAAACTGCAATCTTTCTCAAGTAGTTTCGGACGATGACCTTTCCACGTTGGTGGAAGACCTAGGGACCAGCATAAGGAATATTACGACGGAGACTTTCATGAGAGTCATCGACTCGTTGGGACCAGACGAAGAAGGGCAATTGCAACGCAAGCAAGCGGCACGGTATGGGCTCAAGGCGTTGGTGCGAGTGTCCCAAGAATCGATAGAACTGAGCAAGAGCATCCTGCTGGATCTTCTGGTGGTCGTGCTCTACATGCAATACGAAGAGGATCTATCAGAAGACTTTGACGCATCGCAAGTCTTCGTTGAGATCATAAACGAACTCAAACATTATACAATTCTCAGCTGGATGGCGCAGACGGTATGGTCACATCAATCATCTACTGGGCCCGCTTCAGCCCACCTGTTGAAGAATCTGTCGGAGATGTCGAAGAATAGCAAACAGTTTCCGATCACTCAGACAGTCATCGAGGGCATACTGGGGCACCGTGCCTTCGCCTCGGAAATACCTACGGGCCTCAAAACGCACCTGTTGACATATTGGAGTCGCGTATGGCTCGCGCGGACATTCAAGGACACGAACTTGGACACAGCAGTTGAGCGTATCATGGCCATATTGCTACAACAGAAGGAATATGTTTTAGCCTTCAGGTTTTCGAAACATCTGCCTGAGTCTTCGTGGGCTGCATATCTCAAAGGGAGCATGCATTTGGCACTCAATGAGAACGAGCTGGCTTCAATTTGCTTCAAGAAAGCTGCATACAACCTGGGTGAGCAAGACATCTTCGGGGTCTGTAAGCCATGACTAACTGTCACAGCTACTCCGTCGTTCAGTCTCGATGATGTCGATGACAGCTTCATTTCCCTTGACCAGCGAGATTATTTCTCCAGCGGTCTACCAAGATACTACAGCCACGTACTCTCCCTCTTCGAAAAGTACAAAGCGTACTCTTTCGTCGCCGACTTCGCACGCCTGGGTCTACGCTCTCTTCTCCCCAAACAGGATGAAGATTTGAAGACGGAGCTGCTATCCAGACTCTTCAACGCCTCGATTCAAACATGCAGATTCGACGATGCTTATTCCGCCATGACGCGGCACACAAACACCGCACTGTAAGCCAACACCCACCCCTGAACTGGGTTCCCCTTTAGACTAACATCATTTCCAGCCGCTCCGCCGCCCTCCAGACTTTCCTGACAACTCTAATATCCCACTCCCAAACGTCCAAACTCTTCTCCTACCCCTTCCTCGGCCTGATCTCGGAAGTCGATTCCCTCCTCCTCTCCCACTGCCACAAACAGCTCAATCTCTCCTCCGGGCCCCCTTACCACAACATCCTTTACGCCTTCCGCATTGCACGAAACGACTTCCGCGGCGCGGCGAGTATCCTGCATGATAAGCTTGTACGGTTGAAGAACTCATCTAGCCAGAAGGTGCAGGATCCCAAGGACCAGACGCTGGCGAGGACGTATCTTATGGTGTTGAATGCGCTGGCGTGTGTGGGTAAGGAGGATGCTTATGTCTTGGCGGAGGTGAGGGGGATTGATGTCGTTGGGGGTGGACCGGCCGGTCTCAGTGCTGGTAATAGTTTGAATGGAGCTAGAGGTTCAGGAACAGGGGGTGCAGCAGCTGGCCCGGCGCCACCGCAATGGGGGATCGGGAAGGCGAAGAAGTTGCTCAAGCGGAGGGTGGTCACGCTCGACATGCTGAGGAAAGAATATCAGGCAGAGTTGGATCGGGTAGAGGCCATTGAGACGGGGAATTACCCTTACGTCGAGACTGGGGATGAGATGGATATCCTCTAGAGAGGAAGTCGATGTGGTTGGTGGGAGGAAGGGATTGGGATGGCAATGATAGTGATCGTTGGCACTTTCTCTTTTGGAGGACCTGGCTACACCTGGGGCACCGTATATTTGTGGGTTATTTCTTGATCTGGCCTCCCTTGGCGTGACGAGAGAAACAGGAACTACGATGGTTTCGTTCAGCACTTGATTGATTCATAGCACACCACGAAGACGATGCTGACATGAACTCACTGACGTGTCGATCCGGGATTGTCTTGCAAGGAGAGTGGGGACTGAATTTCGATGACCCATTTGCAGCGGTAATATGTTAGTGACGACAAGAGCCGGGCCGTCCTGGGAATTGGATTGGTATATTAAATGTACCTTGATCGAAGATCGTAAGGGACGTAGCACAAAAAAGATGGCGCGATAGCCAGCCGCAGCAATGCAAATGCGAGATGGTAAACGGACTCCACCAAATCCGACTCGAAACACCTTTAATCGTCCTTCCCCTTCGTCCTTCTCTGGCGCGTAGGTTTCTTGCCCTGCACCGCGGTGTCA
Source organism: Westerdykella sp. P71 (assembly GCA_019022765.1). Lineage (NCBI taxonomy): Eukaryota > Fungi > Ascomycota > Dothideomycetes > Pleosporales > Sporormiaceae > Westerdykella > Westerdykella sp. P71. Next base: position 89,731 of record JAFHBW010000007.1, read on the forward strand.
TCCTCCTCCTCATCTTTCCCCTTGATCAGATCTTCGGTCAATCCCCACTCCTCACGGTCGTACCAGTCCTCACCGTCACTCATCTCACCAACGTGGCCCTCGGCTAGGCACCATTGGTATACTTCCTTCCGCATACGTTCGCCTTTGGCAATGCCATCGTAGAGTTCACTGGTCGCTCGCGCTATCTCTTCTTGTTTCTGAAGGAAGGCAAGTAGAAGCATGCGCGTGTCTTCTGCTTCGGCGGTCGGAAGGCCCAGGTCTCGGTCTGGGAGGAGGTCGGCGGGAAAGGTGAACCATGGGTGTACATAGGTCTGGACGCTCGAGGGTGACGGGGGTGGAGACTGGTCCGATGCTGCTTGAGCTCGGGCACGCGTCGTCATGCGGTGTGAAGCTGCCTCGGAGGCATCGTCGGCTGGTGGAGATGGCGGTTGTTCGCCGTTAGGTTGTTGTCCGTCCGTCTGTTTGTGCGCCTCTCCGTTTTGGGTGGAAACCGGGGCGTCTGTGTCATTCGGTCGTTCTATGGCCGTAGATGAAGCACCATCGGGTCCCACGGAATCCTCCATAACGACATCTTGCTGATTCGGCACCCCTTGTAAACCCCCGTTCTGCACGACGGCTGGCTCTGCGCCTCGCTTTGCTTGTCCATTGGTGTGTGGTCTGCTGAACGGGTCGGCAAGTGCCCAGGGATCTTGTAGGTTTTCACCAAAGGTCACGCCGTCGATGGGGTTTGGGATAAAAGATGGCTCTCCCATTAGCTTTACAGACAGCCCCTTCGCTTGTGCGAGCAAAATCCGTTCCTTGCGCGAAAGAGCGGCTGCGGCGCTGGTCAGGTTCGTCAGGTGTTTTGATGTGTAAATGGGAGCAAAGCCTGGGTGATTGGGTAGATCGGCGGCGGAAGTGAGCGGCGCGAGCAATTCTACTGCATGTCAGTCCTGGGACAGGCGCCGTACCGTAGGTGAGGTTTCACTACATACCCTCTAATCTGATGTCTGCATATGGGTTTTCCTCTACCGAGGAGAGTTCGCTCTCCTCTTCATATTCGTCGCCCGGCTCCACGATGTCGCCATCTGGATCGTATTTCGGAGGATTGCGCTGCAGGATATATCTTTGGTATCCGGCGTGCACGATGCGCTGCGTCACATAACCGATTAGCCCCAGAGCAGAACCCTGTGGAAAGAATACACACCTTCTTGTACGGAGGAGGTGCCGCTGGGTCTTCTGGCCTCCCGTATCGCGTATATCGCGACTTTCGCTTCAAGTTCTGCCTGTAGTTGTTGTCGAGAGGATTGTCACTCTCATCGTCGTCGGTCGCTGGGCAGCAGGTCAGTGGATGCAGCGGCGAAAGGGAATAGACCGTACAGTCTTCGCTCCTGAGCAGTCGCCTTTTTAGGGAGTATATTGCGTCTTGGATCTGGTGTTGTTGTCCGGCCATGGTGACAGTGGTATCGGTATGCGTGTGCGAGAGGTCTGGGTTCGGTAGAGAATGGCAATGCTCGGAGTGTTCAGGATGTGGGCGCGGTGCGCGGAGCTCATCGCCGCTTGGCACACTTCGTTCGGGAGGGTCTGTGCGCACCACCGTCACCTCCACCCATCGGCCCCGGTCGCTCATCCATCTGATCTGATCTCAGTCGGAACATTCACAGCATGGACAGCTCCATGTCCACCGCAGCACGCTGGAGGAGTCAAACGAGCCGGGATCTGTGAATCGACTACTCACCAAACGTACGCCGTAGTGACCGATCAGGACGAGTCCGCTCTCCCTCCGCCGATCCAGCCAGTCCCCGCCTTCATGGAGAGGTAGCTCCCTCGCATAGCTATGGATGCGTATCCGCCAGAGTATGTGGAGCATAACCTGCCTTTGATCGTCCTTTCCGGTTTGGACACGGCCGAGGAGCGGAATGGCCCTCTCCCTGTACAGAATGTGCTGCCTGGTAGAGCCACTACAACTATCAGCTCGGAGCTTCCCCCAGTAACGGGTGAGCGTGCACAGCAGCTGCTCCAGCAGTTCCTGGACACCGATGGCAGCGATGCGCCTTGGAACGGCCGGAATTTAGATCGAAGGGGAAATATTATTGAGTTCAAAATTCGGGCAGTCGGGAGGGTAGGTCAGGGAGACCTGCTGGCGCAGCAAGCACCATGGACGCCTGCTGATGGTACTACAGGAATTCAAACTGCCCCCCAAAAAGGCCGATGCGCCTTCGCAGTCAAGCACAACCCCTCCCTCTTCTCCGGGCATCGCGCCCTCGTGGATACTGCATTCGCCCATTTCTCCGCTTTCGCCCGACTCGAGCGTTTTCCCTGATGGTGTTCTAGCTCCCTCGTGGATTGCGAAACACCAACTATACATCCCGTCCTTTTTCATATCGTTCTTTGCATTTGGCTCGGACCCCACCAGGAACACGTTGCACGACAATCAGCTCAAGAATGAAATCCTCAGAATAAAGGGACAGCTTCAAAAGTCTGAATACCGCACGCGCTATGCAGTTGTTCTTCTGAGCGAAAAGACTGTCTTGGAAGCCCCGGATATTGAGGAACGGCTGTCAAATATTCGCAGAGCGACAGGTCTCGATCCAAAGAACTCCCTCTTCTTTCTCCCGCCGAACACTTCTCAAGTCGAACTTCGAGCCTTCGTTGCATCTGTACTCTCAACGCTCCAACCGCTGTGTATTGAGTATTACAGAGAGCTCACGAAGCATGCTCGGCGAAAGAAGGCTCGTGGCTCGGCACCACCTCCGACTGCTCCTCCGACGAGGGGTACGTTCCATTCTCTCTCCCAAGCAGGTTGGAATGTACGATATGACTTCAAGCTTGGGGTGTTCGCAGAATTCCGTCAAGAAATGGACGCTGCCCAAAGGCACTTTAGCATCGCTCTTGATGCTCTTTTTGGCTCTGACGGTATCTTTGAGACGACAGCGAGCTGGTCGCCCAGATGGAATGAGATACGACTGCTGGCCGACGCAATCGCCATCCGGCTAATCCGATGTCAGCTGTGGAACATATGCCCTACCTCTGCTGTACAATCATGGCTGAGGTATAGGAACAAGTTGAAAGATCTTCTAGATCGTCGTGGTAAGGGCTCATCGAACTATGGCTGGGAGGCGTGGGAGTCGAGGTGGGCACAGATTATGGCTCAGCTCATTCAACGGGTTGAACTTCCAATCTTCAAGATTAAGCATCCGATCTCCGAAGCGGATCCGCTCGTAGATGGGATACAAGCGATCTACTCTCTTCCCGAAAAGCAGTTCTTGATTGGGGAACGGCTGGGCCCCTGGGAGTTGCTCCATCACGCTGGATACTGGTTTAAAAGCTCTGCCGACCACGCCAGGACGCGGTTTCTGCTGGCACAAGAGATCCCGGAGGAAGACCGCACGCCACCTGGCCTCTCTCCTGCGACCAAAGTTTCCAATAGAAGCCAAATGTATGACCACTACCTTGTGCCGGAACCACATCTGGAAATGCCTCTTGGAGGAGTTGGGGATTTCGAGCATTGGAAAGACATTGTCACTAAGCTTGATATGGCTATACCTGAGTTTGAAGCTCGTGGCCAGCAGCGCAAGATAGAGCAGCTCAAATTAGAAATATCGAGGGCGCTATTGTATGCACAGAGGTATGACGACGCATTCAAGGTATTAAAACCTCTTTGGGAAAGTATGTCCTGGAGACGTGAGGCTTGGTGGAACGTCGCGTCGGAAGTTTTATGGGCACTCCATGAATGCGCTAAACGCGTTCTGGACCCGGAGACCTACGTGCTTACTGAGTGGGAACTCCACTCTCCGGGTAGGTCTCATTCACGTACTGCGGGAGCTGGCCATCATACGATGCAGAATCGCTCCTTCGTTGAGAACAAGCTGACATCTTTCAGTCTATACAAACAAGCCTAAATACAGCTATAACCTCATGAGCTGTTTAGACGACCTGCCTAAGACAGAAAGCTCAGATACCAGGCCGAGTATAAGCTTCAGCGCTGACGATCTCCACTCATGTTGTAAGCTTAGCCAGCTCATTCTTCCCAGAACTCGCTAACCCATTCAGTCTCCATCAACTTCACATTTGCAGAAGAGGAGGGCAATGTTGGCGAGTCGCTCCGTGCACAAATAGCTCTCACCTCCGCGGCCAGATCACAGTCCGCTCCAATCACCTTCTCCAAACTGGGCTTCCAGTTCAACGGGTGTCTAAGCGAAGTCCACATAAGCCACAGAGCTGAGGAGCATGCAAACGCAAATGTAGGACGATTCTCAAACGTTACCCTTGAGGAAACGACCACCGCCCCGCAAAAACCGAAATGGAGCGGCCACGCAGACTTAAGTATTGCACCGGGCGAAACTCAAGTGTACAGTTTTCCAATTATCTTTCGGGAGGCTGGCGAGGTGGAGGCTGTAACCAGCACCCTTGAGATCAACGCTGACCGCTTTGACCTGCTATGTACGAAAGATGTTCGGCGGACTGAGGGCGGACCGCGCCCCATATGGTGGTTGCAATCTGGTCCGAAGCTGAAGCCTCGGAATCTAAACCGCGATTTGGGTAGTGTGGTGAAGGTCTTACCCAAACCGCCAAAGATGGAGATATTGCTTCCGGATATACGCACACAGTATTATACGAATGAGCCTGTTACGCTTGCTATTGTAGTGCTCAACAAAGAGGAGGAAGACACAGAAGCTGTGCTCGAGGTCAGGCTTTTAGGCCGTGCCAAAGATACCCTGGGATTCTCTTGGGTGGGCAGAGAGAGCTCCTCGCCCGTGAAGGAAGCCCCACCGTCTACTGTTACGTCTACTGACATAGATCTGCCTGGGCATGTGGTTGGTCGCCTTGCACAGGGCGAAAAGATCACAGAAAGGATCCAGTTCCACGCTCCGTCTGAACCGTCAGATTATGCTCTCGAAGTCAAGGTGCTCTATCACTTGCTCAGTGATCGCGAAATTCCAGTCTCGAAAACGATTGCCGTTGATCTTATCTTCAACTCTCCTTTCGAAGCAAGTTACGACCTTGTACCCCGAGTGCACCCGGATCCATGGCCGAGTTACTTCCATCTTCCTGAGACGACTGCCGATCATCAGGAGACTCCTCCTGCAGCGGGGATTGCTCAGAGATGGCAACTGCTGGCGAAAGTAGCTTCGTTTGCCGATGACATACTTGCAATAAAGGATGCCAAGGTGGAAACGCAGGAAGTCCGAGGCGGCGCCATTTGCACGATCACGAGGGAATTTGATGAAACTGAACTCCTCATGAATCCTCAAGACGTAAAGGAACGTTCTTTCTGCCTCGACGCGCGCAAACTCAGCTTAGAGGAGCGTCGTCCGACAGGCCTGGAGCTTAATCTCACCTTGACGTGGCAGCGTTCAGGTTCGCCTGATAACCCAATAGTCACTTGCGCGCTTCCCGTTCCCCGCATTACGATTCCGGTGAGTGAACCGAGGGTCTTAGCAACAGCACTCCGTTCCCCTTCCGTTCCCAATGTCATCCATATGGACTACGTATTGGAGAACCCAACCATGCATCTCCTAGCCTTTGAGCTGAGCATGGAGGCGAGCGAGGAGTTTGGGTTTTCTGGACCAAAATTGCGGACGCTCCACGTGCTGCCTATGGGAAGGCAAACCGCGAGGTTTAATCTATATCCTTTGGTTGCTGGAGCATGGGTCAACCCGCAATTGAAGGTGCATGATCGGTATTTCAATCAGACACTAAAGGTGGTTCCGACCGAGGGGTTGAGGGCGGAGAAGAAGGGTGTGGGCGTGTGGGTGTCTGCGGATGAGGACGACGAGGGAAGTAGCACCGCTCAAGAAGCATCGGACTAGGAGCTTGTTGCTTTATTAACGGGTCACTATGGTCCTGAGAAGGAGGAGAGGCGGTGTTTGGTTGGGTGATGGGAAACGCCGTGCTGTTGTGGGTGAATGTCCCGGAAGTCTACAAGATATACCATAGAATCCGATATTCTGCATCAGTAGCGATTAATCGCAGTCGCTTCAACTTTAGAGGACTTTGCTGTTATTACTGCTAGGTGTAAGTTTACACTGCAAGAGAAGGTGCGTTGTATGTACCTTCTAAACCATCCTGACTATAACGTTTTACCTCAATAAGGAGTTAAGCATAAGGCCTCACTTAGGTAGAGCTAATCCTTTTTTAATCCAGTGCAATATATCTCAAATTGGAATACGGAGTGTGCCACGCAGGTGACAGGAAAACTGGAGCAGCAGCTTTATGAATTCGAACCACTGTGTCGCGGGAGGCAAATTGGAAATGTGTACACTTATAACTGCGCAGGATTTTCTGTAGTTATAGAATGCAAGTCCCCAAGAGCATCTTGCCTATACTCTATTATTGCAGCTATGGAATTAAGCTTACAAAATTTGCTAAGATAGAGTGACGCTTTTTCTGTCAGTCGGGTGGGTGCCTACATACGCTAGGGTATGTACGCACCTTTCTACGTCCGACGAGAATACCCACTTACTTCTGCTACGGGTTACGGCAGCGAATTGTGCCCAATTAGAGGCTTTAGAAACGCATGAATGACCTTCCCCTACTTGAGATCGTGGCTGACTAGGGCAAATTCAGCCAATTATCTGTCTGTAAATTAATCTGTGCAACCCTTGCGACCCCCTATTTCCTCAGACGTGGAAAGAGGGAGTTAAGATAGACGCGAACTGATGCACTAAAATATCACGATTATCCGCCAGAATGGTTCTGTTTCTGATCAGAGCGCAAATTTTACCCCCTTTATCCGTGACTGCGCCGCATTTTCGCGATGCTAAAATGCGCACCTCGCCCATCATTTCTCGAACCATCTTCCCATATGTGTTAAAGAACGTTGCCGAGAGCGAATTCTGTTAATTTCCTCTTTTTGTCACTCATTTGAATCCGCCAGTATTATATAACTAATAGCTTTTCGGGCATCCATTCATTAAAAATGGCATCATTCATCGCATTCTCCGTTCTTTTGAACTTTCCCATTGCCTTCGCCCAAACAACCACCCAGGCACCGGACGACAATTGGAGGGCCCCAAGGGAACTGAGCTGGCTTCCCCCATATCCAATCGAGACCGATGCCGACAGCGTATCCGACCATACCTTATGGAAACTCATGGGTTCCGTGGTGACAGCAAACACGGACTCCGTCGTCATGCACCTGGAGTGCCCGTCCTCAACGGACTGCGGCGCTTTCCCTCATCAAACGCTCACCTACGGCCGTTCGACCTGGAAGATGGATATGGCGGATGGGCCTGCTTTCACCATGACTCAGGACTGCGACATCTTTACCGCGAGTCCGGCTAGCATGGTGTGTAGGGAGAGTGCTGGAGGTAGCGAGGCGAACTTCCCTGGAAGCAGCACGACGACTTATGGATCTGGAGTCCTAGCGGTGTCGGTCACTAGTGGGTGGGACGAACTTCATGGGACGGGCTCTACAGGAGTGGTTACGAGACCTACTACGGGCGCTGAGGCTAAGTCGGGGAGTACCCCCAGCCAGACTTTGGCGACGGCTACGACGTCGGGGGCTTCTGGAACACCCACTGGAAACAAGAATTCTACTGCGCCTAAACCCACCGGAGCAGCACCACCGAAGTCCGTCGGATTGGAACGCTATGTTGCTGTAGCCGGTGCTGGCTTGCTTGCAGGGCTGGTTCTGTGAAATCCGGGAGGGTTTAATTGAAGAACCTCAAATACGAAAATATCAATGGTTCTAATCGAGCACGTCGTTCCAGAGGCCAATTGAAGACCGATACCATGGAAGTGCTGACTGCGTTAGGCCGTCGGCTCTGTAAACTTCTTCTTTTTCAAAGTGCAACTTTTGCGGCACAAGCTCATACAACTTGTTTGATAGACCCCGAATGCAAAGAGAGTCGGTCAATCCCGCGCATATGCCTATAGGTCAAAGTGCAAGCAGCATGCACGAGGCCCAACTGTTCGTAATTCGGATGTCGCCTGTTTGCCCAAGCATGGTCCGTCTTCCTCTGGGAGTAACATCATGAGCGCGAGACCGTGTGAACATAACGTTCAGTGCGATCGTGGGGTCAAAGGTGACGTTACATTACATTTTTCATGTGTAGTACACACTCTTCAGGTCTGGTCTCCTGGCCTAGCTCTCAATTGCAACCAGCTGAGTATGGCGCCACTGGCTCCCACATGTTACAGCCTTCGAGGTGCTTTACTATCTCCTATGTCTCCTGAGAAGAATAGTCTTTCAGAAGAAGCTCTCCGTCAAGAGACATAAATATTTTGGTACAGCACATGCACAGCCACATGCTCAACACTACAGAGCTCGAGGGATCGATCGTCCACTAGGACGCGGTTCAGACAAGCCTGTGGCGTGTAGAAAACAGCCGGAAAGCAACCATGCCGAGGATAGGCCAAGTACCCTCACCCGCGTGGCGGCCGGCTGCAGGCTTGCGATTGGGGAGATCTGCGCGGCCAAGATTGTTAAGAGTTGGATTCGGAGGCCCCGACGAAGAAGTTGAGACGAGATAAGCGCTTGTTCTGGGGATTCAGCATGCAAACAAGAGATGGATTTACTGTGTATATCTCGAATATAGAAGAGGCAACATAGGAGCTTATAAAGAAGCATGAGAAGGTGCCCATATGTAAACGTCGCGGCATGTGCACAAATGATAAGTGTTGTGTGGTCAATAGCTACTTGGGGACCTCGGGAGGATCCAACTTTGGTGGAGAGGAAAGTCACCTTTCCCGATCAGGTTAGCAGGTGAGTTTGTCATCACATCCCGTCCAACATCACCTCTCAACCTTGGAAAGTTCCACCGCCTTCATTCTGTGCATATCCCAAGCCTGCTTTCGAGGGGAGTGTAGGAAAACTCATAGTCACACAACAGGTGTCCGAAGGAGGCCAGACTGCCTCTCTCTCATGCTCGACCGTGCAGCAAGCAAAAACTACGGTCCCGAGCTGGTGATTCGTGAACGGGACGGAAGATGAGCGGCAACAACCTTGGAAGAAAGAGCCCTGCTGGCGTTGTTGCTCCACAACATGGGGGTCTAAACACCCGTCCTAGCAGGCAGGGTTCGCCGAAGGCAACTCCCAAGCCACGGCTCGCACAATTTGCTTCGGCCTGCTCATCTGTGCACCCCGAAACCTTCCTCCATATAACTCTCTCCAGTCCCCCCACCACCTCCGAACTTTTATTATACCTCTGAAAGGCGTACCGTTCTACGTTCATGGCATTCGTCCCAGAGTTCTTTTCCCTTCTCCTCAAAAGCATACGTTGAGCATCGAGGTGCCACCTATCGCCTCTTACGCTGTAACGAAATGGCCGCCTCTACTGGCGTCAATTACTCCTCTTCTGAGAAATACAGAGGGGAAAAAGGAACAACCGAGGGTGCAGAGAAGCCAACGTACGAGTACGATGTTGAAGGCACGCCTGCTTCTGATTCCCCCTCTCTGAAAAGCGTTCATGATCATACGCATCGCCAGCTGAAACCCCGCCATATCCAATTGATTGGTATAGGTGGTACTATAGGAACTGCGCTCTATGTTCAGATTGGTCGTGGGTTGATGAATGGGGGGCCTGGCAGCCTGTTCCTCGCATTCAGTATATGGTATGTTCTAGCGTTCTCATGACGTTTCCCTCCTATTCGAAAATCCATCTAACAAGATTATAGGTGTGTGTTCATTCTGGCCGTCACGTTGAGTAAGAAAACCCGCTCCTTACACCCCAAAGCGCCATTCATCAGGAGCATTCCTGCCCTATTGCGCCATTATCTCCCTTATCCCAATGCAATTCTCAGCTCTTCGCTTTCTGGATTCGCAAGTCCCCATGCGACGTCAACTTGCTGAATCTCAATTAGGCATGGCCGAAATGGTCACATATTTGCCAATATCTTCACCCTTCATCCGCTTTGCTGGGCGCTTTGTCGACGACGCCTTCGGGGTGGCTGCAGGATGGAACTTCTTTATCTTTGAAGCTGCTCTGGTGCCTTTTGAGATTGTCGCATGCAATGTCATTATCCACTTCTGGAGCGATATTATTCCTGCTGGCGGTGTTATTGCCATTGTCATCGTGCTCTATGCGTACGTCAATTCTTCCTTCACACCTCCGGGGGCTGAAGTGCGCGAACCCCGACTGACCAACGTAGCGCAATCAACCTCCTTGCTGTCAAGTGGTATGGTGAGACTGAATTTTGGGCGGCGCTGGGAAAAGTGCTGCTCATCATCGGCCTCATCCTCTTCACCTTTATCTCCATGCTGGGCGGCAATCCCCTGGGAGATCGCTATGGATTCCGGTACTGGAAGAATCCCGGTGCTTTTGCGGAGCTCTATTACACTGGAAATCTTGGACGTTTCCTGGGCTTCCTTTCGTGCCTCATCCAGGCTTCATTTACCATTGCCGGGCCCGACTACGTTTCCATGGCCGCTGGCGAATGTGAGAATCCGAGGAAGGTCATGCCACGGGCCTACAATGCCGTCTTCTATCGCCTCACCACGTTTTTCGTACTTGGTAGTCTATGCGTAGGCATTAATGTGCCGTATAACGACCCGGAGATGACTGATGCCTTCAAACATGACAAGCCGGGAGCCGCTGCCTCCCCCTATGTCTCCGCTATGAACAGACTCCACATCGGCGTTCTTCCCCACATTGTCAATGCCATGGTCCTCGGTGCCGCTTTCAGTGCCGGCAACTCGTACGTCTACTGCGCATCACGCTCGCTCTACGGTCTCGCTCTGGAAGGCAAAGCGCCCAGGTTCCTGACCCGCTGCACCAAACAAGGCGTGCCCATCTACTGCGTCATCATCGTCTTGCTCATCGCTCTTCTATCCTTCCTGCAACTCGGTTCCGGTTCTGCGGTTGTCCTGCAATGGTTTGTCAACCTGGTCACTGCAAGCCAACTTATCAACTACAGTGTTATTTGCTTCACCTTCATCCGGTTCTACAAGGCTTGCAAGGCGCAGGGTATCGATCGGAATACGCTTCCATACAAGGGTTATTTCCAGCCGTATGCTGCGTATTTCGGCCTCACTGGTACGTTCGTCATGACTTTCGTTGGCGGGTGGACCGTGTTTCTGAAAGGGAATTGGGATACGCCGACGTTCTTGTTCTCGTATGTCTCACCTCTCTAGTAACTTGAAGTGTACCAATGTTTATTGACTGTGAATCAGGTACATGATGATCTTCATCTTCCCAGTGCTCTTCCTGGGTTGGAAGCTCGTCAAAAAGACGAAGTTTCGCGCGTTGCATGAAGTCGACCTCTATCAGGATTTGGAGGAGATCGAGGATTACACGAGGAACTTCGTGCCGACGCCGGACAAAAACCGGGTGGATAAGTGGTTCAATTGGCTGTTCAGTTGATGGTAGACGGCTCTGACTTCTGTGACGTGCGGGTTGTAGCGCATTCGCCCCAAGCAGACACATTATGTGGCTGGTTCGCAGATTAGGGGACCAGAAACAGGGCGGCTTGATTTGGTATTGCTCCCTTGCAGTGGCTTGCTTGTTAGATACGACGCACGAAGGTGGCAGAACAAGTGTCATACCAACTTCAGATCCACTGCCTCTCAGCTAGGTCTCAGCTAGTGATGTGTAGGTAAAATATACAAACTTTACACCTCTTAACGGTGTGGCTTGTCTGTAGTGCAGAATACAAGTCGGTAAGAGCATCTTACCTACGCTCTATTATTGCAGGTAGGGAATGAAGCTTACGAGGTCTGTTAGGATCTATACTGCAACATTTTTACTGTCACTCACCCTGGGGCAAGTGCACGCGATACCTACCTGCTCAAGTTTGGAGTCGCGCTTTGATATTTGAATATATATCAGAGGGGCGTCTGAGATTGACAATCAATTCCTTCCGTCGTTGCCTTTCATATAGAATAACTGCAACAGTGAAGCCGTTTCACGGCTCTAGTTCCCCTTGAAATGGTGTTGCAAGTGGTCGTGGTGGTCGACGGCAACTCCGCGCTCTTACTAATTAGGCAATTCTACCTTTTCGCGAATCTGAGATCTGAGTCGCAAGCGACCTGCCCTTGACGTTCTCCCACCACCACCACAACGAATATGGCGGACGAAGAAGAAGATATCCTGCGCCCATTGGGTGCCGAGCAAGAAGAAATTGATCTTACTGACGAAACTCAAGACTTCCGCTTTCTGGATAAGCTCACGTATGCTTCTCCGTCTTCACAGGCCCCGCTTCAAGCTAACAGACCCCAGCGTTAATGCTTCGGGCGCAGCCTCCCTACCTAAACGCGGTCAGAAAGACTTCGAAAGCCATGAAACGAAACTCCAGAGCGATACGCTCGAGGCCTCTCGTCAAGCCATGCATAATGTGCTCTCGTGGACGCGTGTGCATACGGAGAAAGGTCGCATCTTGGGAATGTACCACGCGGAGACCAACATGGCGTACGTAGAGAAGGTGAAAACAAAGCACTTTGAGAACATGGGGAAGGCGAAAGGCGGGAAAGAATGGCTACTTCCCGAAGAGGCTCTTTTCTTGATCGAAAGAGGAAGCATGGATTGCAGGTGGCCTGTCAAGACGACCGACGGCGAGAACGACAAGGAGCTTACTATGGAAGATGGCCCACCAATGAGTCTGCAAGCAGCATATACCGCTTTCATTGGGTTCGACGGAGGAGTGGGAGGAAAGCTTACGCTTGAAATGTTCACCGTGTATTCGGGACTGAAAAGAGCTGGATATTTCGTATTCCGTGCGGGATGCTGGGACGACGATAGGGGGACCTTGCAGCCTCTGACCCCGGACCAGGATCCCAACCGTAGAGGAAGCTATTTGTCCCGTTTCTTCGCAGAGATTTGGCGCAGAATAAGCACCCCCAGGTATCACATCGCCAAACCAAACCTGCAATTCGGCCCACTGGTCAAGCCAGGGCTATACAGAAGCTATGCCGATATTTATCGCCTGCTTCAGGTCATTCCTACGCATGATCGCACTGCGCCGCCCAAGTTCCATCTCGACTCCGATCCCTCTAATCCCTTCCGCATCCACTTCGACGTCTACAAGTCGGGGACTGGCAAGTTCAGAAAGGCCCACCGAGGACCCCCTGACTTCCGCGTAGCTGTCACTAACGCCCGCGCAACATCTATCCCTACAGCTGACCAGCTGAATGACCTTCTAGCAACAACCCCGTATGATCCACCCAACCCACAGGACCAGATGTACAAAAAGTTGAAGCATGGTTCACGAAACGTGATTCTGGCTGTGGTTGACAATGGTATCCCGAGCTACATCCGATTTGCGGACTCTGACTTCTCGGACGTTAAGTTATACGAGCGTAATGGTAAAGCCCCACGTGGGAAGGGTAGTGGGCGCGGCCGTGGCGGAGGACGAGGGCGAGGAAGGGGACGGGGAAGATGAGACCGGCTTTTGCTCGTCAGGGTTATCCATTTGCGAAAGCTTCGGACTGGACGACAGTCTTCCCAACGACTGGCTATCAGGCGCCTACAGCAGCTTTCGCTAGCGTTCGGTCCACATCTGGGGGATGAGGCATTCCACCACGAAGCTCGTGCAAACAGGCACATCGGAGCAAGTGGAACGTCTTGTACAGTTCCAGCGATTGCGAGCCTTCCGACAAAGGCCGACATATGACAAGCACCAAGGTCAGAACACCTTCTTTCCTGCAACTGCACGAGAACATAAAGGGTCTAACCCCCATTTTGTAGATGTCCTTTCATTATCTGTTTATCTTTCTCTCCGAGTCTATGCAAGCTTTCCGGGGACAAACGGATGTCCCGCACTCAATCCTCCATCCACGGCCCACGCCTGCCCGTTGACGTAGCTGCTCTCATCGCTTCCTAAGAACAACACCGCCCGAGCGATTTCGTCGGGCTGGCCTCCTCTCCTCAGAGGGTTCAATTGCCCAATCTTCTTCTCCGTACCCCGCTTCCTGGCCGCATCATAGGTCGCCTTTGTCATACCAGTCTCGATCAATCCGGGGCAAACAGCATTGCACCGGATGCCCGTACCAACGAGTTGATACGCACAAGTCTGCATCAAGCTAACAACCGCAGCCTTGCTGGCACTGTAATCCGTGGGACCGGCATTCGAGCGGAGACCGGCCACACTTGCGGTGCCAATAATGCTGCCTTGAGGATACGGCTTGTCCTTGCTGGTCTTCAACATCGCTCGCGACGCATATTTAGCAGCGAGGAACACGCTCAGGGCATTCGTCTTCATCATCTTCATGAATCCCTCCGTATCCTCTTCCCAAAACACTCTCCCGCTGCTAATGCCTGCATTCGCGAAGAAAACATCCAACCGGTTGTACAAATCCAGGGCCTCCTGGACGACGTTCTGGACGGAAGTCTCGTCGCCAGCGTCAAAGGTGCGGGTGTGGATGTCTACGGAGGGGTACAGAGAGTTGAGTTCGCGCTTGTGGGCTTCGAGGTGTGAGTTGGCGAAGTCGCAGATGAAGATGGCGCGGGCGCCGTTGCGGGCGAATTGGTGGGCGCTGGCGCGACCAATACCGAGGGGGGAGTTGGCGCCTTGAAGTGAGGTTAGCTACTTGCAGAGAAATAGGTGCTTTGAGGTGTTGGGGGTTGTGGGAAGAGTTTGTAGGCATAGTTGGCGTAGACATACCAGTGATAATGATGACCTTGCCCTGGACTCTCCTGCAATAACGGTGAGCATCCCATGTATACAAGTTCAATGTATTACTCACGGCCCGGCCGACTCCCCAGCAATCTGCTTGATCTTAGGCATATCTTCAAAAGTGCCCGCGTCGGGGATCCCCTCAGAGAGCTCGCGGCTCAACTGATTGCTCTTGACGCTAGGTGAGACCGGCATTCTTTTCCTCGAAATGTTTGAAGATAATGAAAAGGAGCGAAGGCTAATGTACAAGAAAGAAGGAAGAATAGGTGAAAGAGCTGGGGATTGCGGAGGCTTGTTCTCGTAATGCGGAGCTCGGTGCTGGAAAAGCTGGGGTAAGATGTGAACGGGGATGCCGAGCCGAGGTACTTTTTGGGAGAGTGGGATGCGGGCTCGGGACTCTTGATGGGGTTTAGTTTCATGCGGATGGTATTCAACCAACAGGAATGATTGACAGTGTTTTGTCTATGGTGTTGGGTGATTTGGATGGTTATCCTGCTGCCATGGTGAAGGTTCTCTCTTTCTCTTCTCTCTCTCTCTCTCAGAAACAGAGGAAAGAGTAGTATGCAGGATAGTAGGCGTCCGTAAAAGGTTTGAGACGAGTTGATCATGTTAAACTATGTGACATGTAGCTCGTAATAGTCATATAGTCATATAATTACTCATGATGAGCAAAAGTAAAACACAAAGAGCGGAACCCGCTCGTCCATTCCAGTATATTTCCGAATGTCCCTGGGTATCGTGTCCATAATCTCCCAACGCCGACGCTGTGTGCAAATGCTACAGATCCAGATGCAAAGATTAACCCTCCCTCCAGATCGGAGGTCTGAATGAGATTCCGGAAGAACGCCCCATGTCTACCGCGTCTTCCCTTTTTTCTTCTGGACCTTGAACCCTCCCAACGACAGTCCCTTCCCGACCCTCACGTCTCTCGTGCTATCTTCGAGTTCCTGCAGGTACTTCTCTTTGTCATCGTCACCATAAAACATCCTCCGCAATTTCTCCGCCTTTTTCTTGTCCTCCGCGGCCTTCTTCTTGATCGCTCCGGCATCCAGAACCTCCTTCAACTTTTCCGTTCCTACTCTTGCTTCCTTCCCCTTGATACCTAGGCCATAATTATCCCGCTTCTCTTTGGGTATGATCGGATGCAATATGCCCTCCCCGGTTGCACCCAACCCCCGTCGCGCATCGACATCAAATCCGTATTTCTCCATGTATTTCAACCCCATGCGTGATCTATCAATGGAAGATGGCGTGTGCGTTCTCGGGAGACTCATCTGATGTCCAATCGACAAAAAGTGAGCGCGCTCATCGGCCTGGGTGATCGGCTCGCTGCAGGTTGGACATATCGGGTGCGAGACTTCCGGTTTGGGAACGCCGTTGGGGAAGACGATGGCGAGATATTGGTCTGCAATGGAGAGGGGTTTTGGGGCGGCTGTTGCGGCAGTGGATGGGGAGGTAGTGGTCGCCGAGACGAATTTTACAGGGTAATTGCGCAAGCCCTTGGTTACTGGTTGGGAGGTGAAGGGGGCGGTAGAGATGTCGTCGTCGTCGGTGTATGTGGGTGGGAGGGCGTTCATCGTTCTCGAGTTCATATAACGGCTTCCCCAGGGCCGTTTCTCGATGTGCGAACGCGGCGGCGGCACAAAGGCCACGAAGGAGCTGGCAAGGTGTAGTGATGGTAGATGTCCTATCTCGAGAGGCAATACGCGGGAGGCAAACGGTGGGGCCGCGCAATCACATGCGCATGCACATACAAATGACGTCACGTGCATGCCTGCGCCACCTGCGCCTCAACTGAGACGTGTGTAAACTTTCCCTTCGCGACAGGGAGCTGTCAGCGACACTTCGGGGGCAGCACGATGCCGGTCAATATTCTCGCCCAAGCCTTTTTTGAGGGCATATCCTCTGTCCCGTATGGATGGACGGTGCTGAAGATTATACCATGTATTGGTATTCTGTATCTGCTGAAGTGGTACTTCAATGGGGTTACCAACACCTCCGAGCGTAATATGCACTCGAAGGTGGTGATGATAACAGTACGATCGAATAGCTTTACTTTTGAGCTGCGCTGATAGTTTTCAGGGAGGAACATCAGGCATAGGCGCAGAAGTAGCTAAAGGCCTCGCGGCTCGAGGTGCCCAGCTGGTCTTGCTCACCCAGCAGCCACTGTCCGACCCCTTCCTCGTCGACTACATAATGGACCTTCGGTCTCAGACTGGAAACGATCTGATCACAGCTGAGCATGTAGATCTCTGCTCTCTGCATAGTATCCGAGTCTTTGCTACGAAGTGGGTGGACAATGCCCCTCCGCGACGGCTGGACATGATAATCCTGTGCGCGAACGTACGAACACCGCCGGGCGGGAAAGCGACCACGACTGAGGATGGCTTGGAGTCGACATGGGGTCTCAATTACATGGCGAACTTCCATCTGCTGAGCATCCTCAGCCCTGCACTGAGAGTTCAGCCTCCAGATCGAGACGTCCGCATTATATTCGGAACATGTAGTTCGTACATGGGGGGAACTCTGGACTTTGCCTCCAACTCGGACGCAGGTAGCAAGTCTAAGTCCAACACCAGAAAAGATGCAAAGGCGCCGGCTGGAACCGCCGCATTCACTCCCGGTGGCGTGTACGCTACATCCAAACTTGCCCTTATGACATTTGCAATGGCCTTTCAAAAACATCTGTCCTCTTACGCACGGCCCGACAAGAACCCCGTCAACGCAAGGGTCATCATAGTCGACCCTGGATGGTCACGCACACCCGGTATGCGCAGGTTCCTCTCCTTCGGGAGCCTTTGGGGTTTGGCATTGTACCTATTCATGTGGCCGTTTTGGTGGCTAGTACTTAAGAGCCCGGATCAGGGAGCACAGACTTTCTTGTATGCTGCAATGGAGGCACAATATGGCAGGGGTCCCGGGGGCGTCTTCTTGAAAGAGTGTCGGGAGATGAAGTTTATGAAGCCAGAGATTGAAGATGAGACCGTGCAGAAGAAGCTGTGGGAAATGAGCGAGACCACGGTACAGGCGTTGGAGAAAGAGGGGGCTCTGAAGCGGGCCAAGGAGAAGAAGGCGGAGGAGAGCAAGGAGAAAAAGGAGAAAAAGGGTGCGAAAACATGAAAGGAGGCCTGGGTATACCAAACATGAGACGAACTAAGCCGACTGCCCGGCTTGTAACACGCCTTGGGATTGAGGACTTCAAAGACCAGCGAGCAGAGCCCAATCTATGGAAGCGTCCTCCACCATCCTTCCGCCCAAGTTTACAAGGCGATCAAATGAGCGGCAGCACAATTTAGCGGTAGCTGCAGATTGGACTACTGCCCCAGCATAGTCAGCACTCCGCGTGGCCATCATGGAACAGATGCCTACCCGGAAAGAGGTTCTGGTAGTCGAACAGAAGATGGTAGAACGTAGTCACCGAAATGTATACAAATGCGAGCCTCGCACTTCGACAAACGCGAAACTTTCTTCTCTCAGGTGGACTACGAACAAGTGCCGTTTATTCATGAATTGCAGCTTTGTTAAACGTCTGATGCAAATAGGATACTTTGCTCTGAGAAAAGAACAATATTCTTGCAATGTCTAAGGACGGGATGTGTCAGCTCGAAGCTCGCCACACCTCAACGACAGTCGAATTCACTCTCCGATGGCCCCAAACCTTCACCACAAGGAGAAAAAAGAAATGCTGGATCTGGAGATCCGCTGCGAATAATGGTCACCACAAGCACTTGAGGATCAAATTCCACCGTAAATACGTTTGGTGTTCTTGGTCCGAGCTCTACCGGGCGTATATTTCAGAATGTCCGCGTAGTTCTGGACACCGTGCCCCCTCAACGGACTTGGCCATTTTCTGTCCAAATCCTGCATCAGAATGGCAAAAGATGGCGAGAAAACCACAAAATGAAGCTCAAAATACAAAAAGAGAACCGTGATTGGTCACTACGAGGGTCGAACTCGCGACCTTGGCGTAACAATTTTGTTAAGGAATTATTAGCACCACGCTCTAACCAACTGAGCTAAGCGACCGTTGATTTGTTCTGATTGATGATACAAGTTGTTCTATGAGCTTATGAACGTAAAGATTTCGTTCTCAACAGTTGAGATGATCGCAAGGTGTTGAGAAATTGGAAGTGGTACCATGATGAAAATGTGGGGATGGTGGGTGAAGGTTTTTCTGGGCCGAGAGACGGGCCGGGTCTTATTTGCCCCACCTTCGTCACGGTCATCTAAAACAAATTACCATCCAACGAGCTAACAGATCAAGTGTTACTATGAGTCGATCCTCAAGACTATTCCCTCCTATATTCTTTTATACTCTGTTTAAGACATTACCAAACGACGGGTAGCCTATCTTGAGCCTACCCTAGAGTATAGAAACCTTGTACCTCGCTCGTACATACTAAGATGCTACACAACCGGAAGCGTCCTAAAATTATGCCCCCGGCTTTGGGGTCGTGGACTCCGGGATCCAAGGTAGAGTTCTATGTAACAGAAGAATCGGTACTGGATCTCTTCAAGGGAAATTCTAACACTTAGGTTATTTTCCTATCAACTTGAATTCATGTCAACCTGTCTATACCAAGTCAACCAGCTTGTAAGCTGTTGGTGATTAGTTACAAAGCCTCTACAAAGTTTCCTATCCATATCAGACCTGAGGTACTGGGTTCCATCACATCTCTCTAGTTTCTAGATCCAACCCTAGTGTCTGCGCAGGCCATTTCACAAGATGCCATTTCTCTCTCCCCAATGCTTTGGCTACCGCCCACACCGTATTGGCCCCCAACCCCTCCATCCACCAGACATTTCTTATCCTCCCAAGCAGCACAGCATAATGTGCTATCAGAACCAGCACTTCCGGCGTCTTCTGTTGCCCTCGCGAGATGAATTCAGGCTCGATCTTGACTGGCCAAGTGAAGATGCTCGCGCGGTCTTTCAACATGCCTACTGTCGTGTCGTCGACGAGATAGGGGATCTCACCTCTCTTCGGCCAATCCGTCGTCGGGTCTGTCAACAGGGAGACCAGTATATATGTATCTCGCAGCGCGTCTAGCGCAGCAGAGAGCAGTTTCTTCAAATGCGGATCATAGTTATGTCCCTGGAGCTGTTCTTCTGGCTGTCCTTCTTCACTCTGGCTTGGCACCCAAAGCTTCTCCAGCTCAGCCAACCGCGCGTCTTCCTCCTTAGCGCTCACCGTCTGCGGTATCCGGTGCTTGGGCCACCATTCGCGCATACATATGGGAGACAGCTCACCGCCGATAACCCAGTTCCAGCCGGGTTTAAGGACCGTCAAGGCGCCACGTAGCCCCCATACAGTACGAATAAAGGAGTAAATCATGTCATCGATGATGGAGGTGGGCGGTTCACTGACGGAATCGGAGGGTATGGCAGCCCTCGCTTCGGCCATATCCAAGCCGGACGTCCGGAAGAAATACACAGCCGTTAGGGTAGAATGAGCGAACAACGAAGCAGCATTGCTCTCATTGATATCTTCCAGCTCCACGCGAAATAGTGAGATGGCGCGATTCATCTGATCAGCCGCTGTCCGGTAGAGCTTGTCTCTCTCATGCTGACGTTCGGGGAGCCTCTCAAGGTCCAGCGAAGCTACGGAGAGGATGCCGTAGATGAGATATTTGTGCCGTAAAGCCATGGTGGGGATGATGTTCTGCCAGACGTCTTGCTCATGTTCGTCAGTGGCGAGGGTGCGACTCGTGACAGAGAGGTAGCGGTCGAGGAGGGCCTGTTGGAAGGGTTCGAGGCTGGCGCGACATTGGGCCCAGGCGGCTGTGGTGGAAGGTTGTTGTGAGGATGACGGTCTGGAGGATATAGAGCTGTTGTTGGAAGTGCTGATGTGGAGAGATTCCAGGCTGGATGTTATTGATGGCGCTGTGCTCTTGAAGACTCCGACGGTATATGGGGTGGATTTCACTGTCGGAGTGGATGAGGACGTGGATGTTGGGGCGGAGGAGGGGAGACGAGAGGTCGGAACCAGGAGTAGGAAACTGCATTCCAAGTCTCTTTTCTCGCAGTTTGCGCATACAGGGTGTCTGCCATCGCACTGAAGCCTGTTAGTGAATGATCGGTCTGAACACTCGAAATGCAGTCGGCGCCAATCCTATCTTCTGGCAGAGAGACCATCATCCCATGATTTTCAGTCAACTCTTTTTCGAGCGAGAAGAAGATATATGGAACCTTAGAGTGTACGGGAGAGCCCAATTTGATGTTCCTACGTGGTGATAGCCAGTCACCCAGTGACAGAAAAAGTGTCGCACTTTCTAGCAAATCTCGTCAGCTAAATCCCCTACCTGCAGTTATAGAATGTAGGTAAGATGCTCTTAGGGACTTGTATTCTATAACTCCAGAGAGCTCCTGCGCAGTTAGAGGTGCGCACTTTTAGAATTTACTTACGTATTGCTAGCTAAGACCTCCTAGGCAAGAGGCAGTGGTTTCTAAAGCGGCGCCACACCTTTTCTGTCACCTGGGTGACAGCATCCACCCAACCGCATCCAGAAGAATATCAGGGGTCCGCCAGCGGAACATTATATTATAATGTAACAATGTTGCGTCCAAAGTAGGGACCTGCCTTACCTTAATTCGCCTCTTCTTGCAGGGACCGCAACCAAGTCTCGTTTTGCTGTGAGCAGCTCGCCTGGCCCCCGCCATCTTTAGTCTGGAACGTCCACCTCGATGATGACCCTAAGAATGACAACCAGAACTGGGCCACGGAAGGCCAACACTGGCAAACTTCGAGAGCCTGAACGCTGGAATTGAAGCAGAATGGGCACGAATAAAAGGATGCAGAGTACGACATTCCCCTCCCTTTCTTGCTGACATTTCGGTGGCGGTGCTGGTCGCGACCCACACTCACAGCCGCCTCCCCCGAGGTCCCATCTTAGATCCGCACAACTAATTCCTAACCCGATTAGGCAATATCTCGTTCACAGCGACCTTTCATTCGCCCCCTTACGGCATGCGATCTTGGCAGCTCTTTCGGAGATACGAAACCGCAATGGCTCGATTACTGCGGTCTGGCGCGACAGTAAAGCGTTTTGCGGAGTCGTCGGAGTTGCCCATGCTGGTGACGTTGCATAGACGAATCATGGCGGTTTGTGTACGCTATGAGGCTAGAAGACGCATGTTTGAGCTTCCTGTTTTTGTATTGAGCATTGCGTAGTCGTGGCTATGGTCGCATAGGGCTACCGGTCTGTGCCCTTGTCTTGATGGGACATTTCCTAAAGAGGAAATGTACGAAGGCCGGCTGGGAGGATAAATAGTAACAGTGCTCCAGGCACTATTACAAAGGCCACCATCACTCCTGGCACCTTTCTCGATTTTGCTACTCTCCTCATTTGCTTTATAACTAGATCTCTTCAAAAACATTGAACCGCGCTTTTTCTTTCTACTCGCTCCGTTCCAAGTCACTAAACACACCTCGACATCTTCGTTAGACATATCTCCAACATACCAACCACTCTCAGGTACAAGACCTCACCGTCACATCACACCTCAAAAAGTCTACAGTCTCGGATCACCGAGTCGCCCACGCGATGGCCGGTTCCCCGTCTTGTCCTGGCCGTGGCGGCTACGTCTTCTATCACTACGAACCCTCCCTACCAGCCGCCGTCATCTTCATGCTCCTCTTCGGGGCCAGCTCCGGGCTCCACATCTGGCAAACATGGAAGAAGCGTTCCTGGTTCATGACACCCTTCATCATCGGCGGTCTCAGTAAGCAGCACCCTTCATCGACTCCCCATAAACACTGCCTTAAGAAATCGACCCCAAGTACCCCAAACCCTCAATTGAATCTTTTCTCAACTCACCAACTAACCTCATCCCTCACCAACTAACCTCATCCCAGTGGAATGCATCGGCTACCTGGGCCGCATCCTCTCCCACCAGTCCCCCTGCTCCCTCTCCCCCTTCATCATGCAGACGCTGCTCCTCCTCCTCGGCCCCGCCCTCTTCGCCGCCACAATCTACATGATCCTCGGCCGTCTCATCCTCCTCACGGACGGCGAACCATACTCGCTAATCCGCCGCACCTGGCTCACCAAGATCTTCGTCGGCGGCGACGTCCTGTGCTTCCTCATGCAGAGCGCCGGAGGCGGCATCCTGGCGACCGCCAAAGGCGACGCGGGCAAGAAGAAGATGGGCGAGAACCTGATCGTCGGCGGCCTGTTCGTGCAGCTGGCGTTCTTCGGCTTCTTTATCGTCGCCGCGGGCATCTTCCAGTTAAGGGGGAGGCACCACCTGGCGGGTCTGCCGGCGGGTCTGCAAGGCTGGAAGCGCCACTTGTACATCTTGTACGTGACGAGCGTCCTGATCCTTGTGCGCAGCATTTTCCGCGTCGTCGAGTATCTGCAGGGGAATGATGGGTATTTGCTCAGCCATGAGGTGTATCTCTACATATTTGATGCGGTGCTCATGGCGGCTGTCATGGTGGTCATGAATGTGGTGCATCCGGGAGATATCGCGATCATGTTGCAGAGTAAAGATTTGGAGGGTGAGGGAGAGGGATTTCAGGAGTTGGGGAGTAGGGGCGCGAAGGGGGGACAGAGGGTGGAGGAACATCCAGGACCTTGGAGGTGGAGGTGAGGGATACTAGGAGGGGAATGAGGGAGAGTTGACGGTTAACTTTGAAATACGAGGATGCTTTGATTTTTTTGGTAGAGCAAGATGAAAGGGAAGTTCTAGGTTTCACTTTGTTCGGGCGCTAAACTAGGTATGGGGTACTTAGGCGTTAGTTATACACTGAGAGGCATGTAGAACATATGGAATGGGTAGAATCAAACAGCAATGACTGCGGCAGAAGACTAGTTAAGCTCTGTTCCCTCATTTCGAAGTGAATAACTCCAGTCTGCGAGCTGATAGGGATCTCACTCACCAGGGTGGAAGCTAAGATGAAGGGAGTTCGAAACCGTGAGGAAAACTACCTTACAATGCACAGCCAAACAAACGTAGGAATGACACACGAGATCACGATTGACGTCCGATCGAAAGGCTGCAATTGCGGAAACGCTATGTACGCTGATAAAAACAGTGTCTATGCTCACACATATATAAAACGACCATCATCATGACAGGTCTGTTTTCTTCCCGACAATGTATCTATATGGCCTGGAGCGGACTGCCAACGTCTTTAACGGCTGCTGCTGCCATGATCCTGTCTTCCAGGCTACGTAGTTGGGTCGACGGGTCGCAGCGCTTGCCGGGCATCGCCAGGGAAGGACATCGCAGTTTCTTTCGGCCTTCAGACCGGTTCCGTCACCGTCGTCCTACTGCATAGGAGGTGCATGGCCCTCGAGCACGTGCGTCCCATACGGGCCATATCTGAAGACATCAAGGTCTTGTTCGTAGAACGGAATGGGCACATGTCCCGCACCCCAAGTCCCTTCCCGCAAGTCGGTCTGGAAATTCTGAAAGCCAGAATCAGCCAGAGTGACCTCTCCTCACTGATACATCTCTCCCACCTCGATCTCGTGGCCCGAATCCACAGGCATCTCAAAGTCCGTCGCAGCGTGATTCAGAATCGAGCGGTCGACGTCTGGAATGACCGTCGTCGGGGCCGGGACTGCAGGCGAACGAGAGCGCGAAGCATACGCGTTCGCAGACAACGAGGAATGTGCATTTCCGCTCGGGGTGAAGACGGACGCGGGCGTGGGGGACGTAGAACACGGGGTACTACTGACTTCGACCATCTTGTCGCCCTGGACGACGACTTCACGGTCGCGCAGGCGGCGCATCAACTCCAGGAACTGGCTCTTCTGGAACTTCTCAGATTGATTGTCGGCCACACGTTCGAGGAGTTTGCCGGCTGTGGCGGCCATTTCGTCATCGTCGTTGCGAAGTGGTTGCTGCTCGGTTTTCTGCTCTTCAGGCGCCTGCTGCGCCTCCGGGGCGAGTAAGGTCTCCTTTGTGTACAGAGATGGATCTTGGAGTTGTAGTGAATTTACGAATTCCTCCCAACTCTGGGGCCCATTGAGGATTTCCATCTGAGCTTGAAGCGGGTACTCCGACATCATTCTCTCGTTCAAAGATCGGATCATATCTTCCAGCCTCTCGACGGAGTCTTTCAGTGCCGGATCCTGACTAGCAACACTGGAGTCGAGCCAGTGTCTTAGACCCTGCATTACTACGGGTAGATGCTCGTGCTCTATCTGGGTTGTCTGCTCCAGTGATTCGAGGCGATCGAGAAGGGATGTCGTTCCTGAGAGACCACTTTGACGGGCTGTTTCCGAAAACTTCATCACCAAATACACTAGAAAGGCAATTAGACAAGTTACAGACATAAGACATGCACCACTTACGAGGTTCAGGCAGAGTGCTGAGTGCGGGATCATCGGTTGATGGCCTGGATATTGCTTCGTACCGCCACTGCTCGTCCACCTCCAGCATCGCATCCCGATGTGCCTGCTCAAATGCTCTCTCGAAAGCAGCATCATCGAATTGCGACACATCCTCCTGAGCACGCTGTTTCCCTTGTGCTGTCTCCGACAGCGACGCCCCACCCATAACGCCAAAAGTAGATGTCTGCTGGAATGACGGCCCCGCCCAACCCAATGTAGTCTGCCTTGGTATGCCGCCAAACATACTCTGCTGTTGTATCGGAGCCTGCGCTGCGGGCGCCTGCTGTCTGAGAAAGTCCTGATGCCATGTTGAAGAAGCGCTGGAAGGTTGCGCCGATCTGTGTTGTTGTATGGGAAGAGGTTGGGAATGTGAGATGTTCAGCCGCTGGAAGTCAGAGGCCCAGTCAGGGGCTTGAGGTGCTTGTGCGAACTGTGGCGCCGGTGCAGGAGGGTGGAAAGGCAGGCCTTGTTGGAGAGGAGGGGGACCGGAATGTCCAGCTTGGAAGGCGTCGAATTCGGGGTCTAGGATGCCCGCATTTGGGCCTGGTGCTGATCTGAAGCCCTGGAGAAGTCAGTATCTCATTCTTCATGGAGTAGTTGCGGAGCCATACTTGTGTAGGTGCTTGCCGGCTGGTTAACCGGTCCTGTTGTAGAGTCCGGTCAACGGAGGTGTGTTTCTGGAAATTCTGGAGGGCGTTGGAGGGCCCGCAAAGACTGTCTGCCATTTCCGCAAAAACGCCAAAAAGAATGCTGCTAGAATATACAGGGAAAGAATGAAGAGTGGATAGAAGTGAGGTTTGGTAATGCGGCGAACAGAGCCCAGTCCCGCCTTCCCCAAATGTGACATCCTCAAAGCCGAGGCATGGTCTAGCCCAACGCTAATGGCTAGCGGCCGATCATTTTTGGTAAGCAGCGTTCACGTGCGCGGGGTATTCACTACACATGCAGGGTTCCCTAGCGTTGACACTGAATATCATTATTTGATAATCGGTCCTAGAAAGTGTGCAGCACAACTGACGAAGAGATCTGGCATTTCTAAGAGATAAAGAGGACATGCATGCACTTAGTCGTCAAAATCCGCAGCCCATTTGCACGCAAGCGTCACGTGCACTCTCATGAAGTCAATATAATTTCGTGTTTATGTTATGCATATACTATCCAGTTCCATCGTCACAAGGGAAAGACAACCATTGCAAAACGACACCACACTCCTTTTCATCAAGCTAGCAACCCAGGAGAAGGAATCAATCCAAAAGAAACCGAAATGACCCATCCATCCAACACACATGAGAGAGTGGGGAGTGGGGATATAGAAGCCAAAATCCAACAGCGACCAGATATCTCTTGAAAGAACAAAGAAAGTCGTTACGCCATCGCCTTCATCACATTCCAAATTCCTCCCCGTCCGTTTGGCAATGCTTGGAAAATCTCAAGACCGTAAGAGGCCGTCAGGACACCGCCGCTACCCATCCGTGATCCCGCATCCACGCTTCATTAGAACATCTCCCTGATTCCGACAACCCTCCTGGGAGATGACCGACGGCGCGACGGAGACTTGGAAGGCTTCCTGCGGCGCACCCAAGCATACTCGGGTTTGTCGTGGTCGTGGCGCGCTTCAATGAGGAGGCGGCTGGTTCCGCGGCTGCGCAAGCGGCGCGTATGCTCGAAGAGGATTTCAGTATCCTTAGAATCCATCTCTTGTAGAATGACGATGTAGTTGGGATCAGTCTGTGTAATGGTTTGTTAGTGCATGTTGTAGGCGACAGACGTAAGGGACTCAGTTAGGTTACTTACGCGGTCAATCTCATAAGGAATATTATAGTAGTGCAGGGTCTCAATCGCCAGATACTCCTTGCGCACTTTGGCAAAGGTAGGTTGGTGGGTAATATGCGGCAGCGGGTTCAAAGGCGTCGCACCCAGCTGCAATTGCTGAAGCCTAGCCTGCTCTTCCGGCTTGATCATCGCTTGGATCTGGTTCTCCTGGAAGCCGAACTGAGCAAGGCGCCTGCGCATAGCATCTTCTAGTTCCTGCTCCTGCTTCGCCTTCTTCGCCTTCGCCTCCTCCTCCTTCTGTTTCTGCTTCTGCAGGAAGCGCTGGTATTCCTCCTCCTCCTCTTTCTTGCGCTTCTCCTCCTCAATGCGGAGCTGCATGATGAGCTCCTCGCGCTGACGCTTCGCCTTCTCGGCATCCAGGACCTTGTTGCGCTCGTACTCAGCGATGACCCTCTCGCGCTCATCCTTGGCCTTCTTCTCCTTCTCGGCCTGCTCCTTGTTGAAGGCGTCTACTGCGGCCTGTCGAGCCGCCGCCGCCTCCTTCTCCGCCTTCTCCATTGCCAGCTGATTCTCGGCAAGGATGCGCTTGCGCTCCTCCTCGGCTTCTTTGGCCTTCCTCTCCCGCTTCCTCTCTTCTTCCAGGAGGATGCGCTTACGCTCTTCTTCGGCCTCGTGCTCCCTCCGGGCCTTTTCTCTCGCCTCCCTCTCCATCTTCAATTCCCACTCTTTCTTGAGGCGATCCTCTTCGAGCTTGATGCGCGCTTCCTCCTCATCGCGCTCCTGCTTGTCCTTGAGGAACTTGAGCTCTATGCGCTTCTTGATCAGCTCCTCACGTTTCTCTTGCTGGGCACGCTCTTCCTGTTCCCGGAGACGCTCCTCCATCATCCTGATCTGATATTGGTCGAGCTCATGATTGTGATGGTCGTGGTGGTGGTGGTAGTTGGGGGACTCGTCACCGTGGTAGTGTACCGACCGAGATCGAGACCGCCTATTTCGAGCGACCTCGAGTCTCAGCTGAGCCAGCTCGTCCTCGAGCGCCCACTCGTCGGCCATTCGCAGGGGCCGGCCACGAGGGCTCGCACTCGGGCCGGGGCCTGGACTGCGCTGTTGGGTGCGCACATTGGGGTTGCTCTCATTATCGAGGCGAGTGGTGTTGTAAATGGTCACATTGGGGGCCGGCGCATTTCCTACGGAGCGGGTACGGTGGAGACCGCCGGTATATGTCTGGGTATGTTCTGGGGTCAAGAGTTCGCTACGGCGACCGTAGCCGTCGTCTCGACTGCGCAGATGCGGGCGAACATGGCGGGCACCGCTGACGTGCCTATCGCTGTGGTACCATTCGTCCTCCTCGTCCCAGTAGTTGGCGGGAGGCATGGTTGCGACAGTGGAGCAGTAAGGTACAGGAGTGCGGATTTACGACCTCTCTCTGAAAGGGAAGAGCCGTGGGAAGTCGAAGGAATCGCAAGTGAATAGTGAGAGGACCGGATTCGTGCGGGGAATGGGTGAGACAGGCGTGTGCGGCGAAGCGGGGGTGGTGTTGAGACTCGTGAGACGGGCCAAAAAGCAAAGCTGACAACACACCACAGAGACGGCAACGAAGAAGTTGGAAGCAGGAAGAAAAGAAGGCTGGCGGGGAGGAAGTTGAAAGAGAAGAGAAGGCCGGCAGGAGGACAGCCCACTAATCACAGATTTGGGGGCCGTGGCGTACGGACATGGGCACCTTGGGGCGTGATGGGCTATCTAATAGTCATCAGGCAACGCTGGGGGTTCAGGGCTGAGGCACCCTACTTATTATGTCCTGGGCCAGGTGCACCCACCCACTTCCACCAGAGGAAGAGCATGTGTACACGGCGGCATTCCCGAGAGAATTCCCAGGTGGAACACGAAGCGTACGAGATTGCCGCCCGTATGTCGTTGTTTCGCTCGCATCGTCTCCCCATATCACGCACTGCTCTCCGAGAGTTGAGCGACGCGAAAGAGGGGCAGCCAGCAGCCAGCAGCCCAACCCTCTAAATTCTGACCCCCCATGTCGGTCGGTGAACTGCGACCCCAGCCACACCTGCCCATCATTGCTGTGCCCATGGACCATAGCTATGCATGGCGCTCGGCGTCTAAAAGAAAAGGACAGGCTGATGAAGCTGGACCAGCCGGTGCTGTGCCGCGCTACCCAAGTGTTTCACGCCCCAAGTCACGACGCGAGCGCCTTATGAAACAGCCTGCTCGCGTGCGTTGCTCTTGACATAATAGATGACCGCTTGGACATGGCCCCAGTGTACACGGGACGGGTGACGGAAGGCTCCAAAGCTTGGTGTGAGATGGTGCTTACGCAGCGGCATCGGAACGGTTGAACATGGTGGGGAGAGGAGAGGTTGGTGAGCTCAGCCGCACTCGACCTGAAGAAAACCAAATTGGCAAATTACCGAGTAGTCCCATACGCTATCCCGATTTCGTAATCACTCTTTAGGCGTGTCCATGTTTAATTCCCGTTGATCCTGCTCTGCGTTTTGTCATCCACAGAACTGTACTCGATCTGTTGTTCGTCTTTCTCCTTCAAGTCGCCCTTCTCCATCAAGTCGCCCTTGTCAGAATGTTGTACCTCCGTCAACCCCACCGGATCGTCAAAGGTGGTGGAAATCTCATCGAGAGTTCGACCCTTGGTCTGCAGTAATCGGTCAAAGCACTAGGAGCAACAATGTGTCTGAGACGGACCTCAGGCGGAAGGAAATAGACCAAGACGCCGTATACGGCTCGACTGATGATAAGCACAATCCGGAACTTGTACCCAATGTTCTCAAATGCAGTAGGCGCTGCTCCCAAAAGAATGGTCGTAGCGATCCACTGCCCAGAAATACTGAAGTTAGTGCCAAACGACCGGATGGCCATGAGGAAAATTTCCGACCGGATGAGGTACATGGTGGCGTCCAAGCAAAGGCTGTAGAAGACGGGGAAGAGGGAAGACGAAGGCCACACCAAACCCGAGACCGACTTTGTTCGTTGGATTTGTTTCGGCAAACTGTGCAGTCAGTGCTGCTCCCACTGACAAGATGATGCAGAGCAAGGGACATCCGGCCATGACAAACTTCCGGCGGCCAATAATGTGGTCAACCAGGAGGCCGCACAAGAGGCTCCCGGGTACCGTGACAAAGTTGAAGCATCGACGAGTAGGAGTGGCTGTTGGCGAGTAATCCCAAGGCCATTGTACAACGTCGTCTGGTAGTTGTTGACCACCAAAGCTCCAGTGAATTGATTCTCAGCCTGGACCAGGAAACTTAAGTGCAAGCCGCTTACGGAAGCTTGGTCGAGAAAAGGCCGGGCGAGCTTGGGCGATAGCGCCCACTGCGTCGTGCTCTCGCTCAAAGGAGATTTGCTCCTTCGGAACTCTCGCTGTCGCTCGTGTAATGCCTGTTGATCAGCACTTCAACAAACACATAGTCTAATCATACTAGCAAAGAAACAGGTGCATTGTTGTCATAAGCCGGATATAAGGCTTGTAAGTTGTTCGAACCACCACGGCTTGGTGTAATATATTGGGTATCTGATGGACTTCGAGGATCGGGACATCTCCCGCCCTGCAGTACTTGCGTCTATATGCATCTCTTTTCATTTCAGGCCGACGGCGGCCAAGGATGTCGAATCCAAGCCATTTGATGGTTCCTGCGATTTTAGATAACTGCGAGCTGATCCAGTCCGGTTCACACTCCTGCGCCGCGAAGGACTTGCTCGATGCTGTCTTTGCTGTTCTGGAACGTTTTCTCCAGGTAATCTTCTTTCTTGTTCAAATTCGACAGATCGGCTTGGAGTTGCTCGCTCTCCGCCGTAAGTCTCTTTTGGACATCGAGAATGGGAGTCCCAATGAACCTGGGTGACTGATTAGCGTGGCCTACCATGTTAGGGCTTTTATGGGCTCCTACATCTTGCCGACGCCCTCGTATACATTCGTGTCCTTGGGAAGGGAAGTGACTTCGCTCGCAGTCAACTGCAACATGCGAGCCTCGCGGGTCTTAGCTGCCTTTTGCTGTCTCACGATGACGAGCTGCTGTTCAGCAAAGGCCTTTTTCTGCCCGATCTCCTGCAGAATCTAGCCAGCAAGTCAGGTCTCGATGCATCGTGTTTTGTAAGAAGAATCCGTGGTCCCTTACCTTCTGCAGGGCATCGTTAGGTATCGACATACTGCAAGCTGGAGATGGTGTTGTAGCGAAGCTTTGTCAAGATGGATGGGGCGTCTCCACGCTTGGCTGGTGCTTCCAAGCTGGAGGTTGCTACTTGCTCGGCTAGTATTGCCGTGGTTCCCCGCCTGGGGCTTCCCCTCTGAGGGTGGCGAAAGAGGACAGCACCAGCACTTGAGACAAGGAGAACGCGTCCACTACTGGGGTATCTAGCGCAAGAGCGCCCGAGACACGCAATCGTGTCTTGATCGTCATTCCCTATTGCTGGGTACTTCCAAGGTTCTGCTGGCAACCTAAAATTCACAGTCTTGTTCCTAGCACCGCCGTTTTTCACCGATATTCATACAACTTTCCAGCAGCTGCAGGTCCCCGCCACTATATAATAATCTAACCGAACGCTGATGCTATCATATTCTTTCCTTGCAACAACATGGCGGCGCAAATACTCTCTCTAATTCCCTCGATTCCCTACCCTGTTTCCGCAGAGGGGCGATGGTACCCAGTGACTTCGACCATAGACTGGTGTGAAGAGGTACGGCTTACGCATGACCGTGAACAGTGAATCTCATTACTGACGGCAATCAGAATTACTATGCCACCGTGTACTCCGCCGAGATTGTGAACACACTCACAAACCTGCTATTCATGTACCTGGCCGGGAAAGGGATCCACAATGTCCTTACCCAGGGTCATGACATGGTCTTCTTGGTCGGCTTCATAGGCTATCTCCTCGTCGGTATTGGGAGCTTTCTCTTCCACTCGACGCTCAAATGTACGTACGATGATGGAGGATTCGTCGTCGAAATGTGTAGAAAGGCGACTAACGGTTTAATAGACCCCTTCCAACTTGTAGACGAATTGTCTATGATCTATACCACATGCCTGATGTGCTTCACCACGTTTTCCTACGGCGGATCCAGGCGGTATTGCATGGCACTAGCCATCTCGTTGATCCTGCTCTCACTCTTCATCACCGTCTATTATCACTACCTGCAGGATCCTACCTTCCATGAAGTCGTCTACGCCATCCTCACGGTCATTGTCGTATTTCGTAGCCTCTTTCTTATGGAGAAGAATCTGCGACCAAGATGGCGTTCCCAGGCGCGGGAAGCGGCGAATCCACGCCTAAAAGGCAAGGGACCGGCTGCGGTGAAGGCCGAAAACGAACGGGATCAAAAGATTCTGCGAGAAATGTGGATCATGTTTTTCTGGGGCCTCAGCATATTCCTGTCCGGCTTCGCACTCTGGGCTGTCGACATTGTCACCTGCTCTTCGCTCGTCAGCCTAAGGCGCAAGATTGGTTTGCCGTGGGGGATTCTCTTGGAGCTACATGGCTGGTGGCATCTGATGACCGGAATCGGAGCGTACGCCTATCTCGTATGGGGGATCTGGTTGCGGCACTGCCTCGACTTTAAGCAAGACGAGTTCGAGTTGGTGTGGCCTCGATGGACGAGCATGCCCGTGGTTTTGAAGCGGCAGGCACCGCGCGAGCCCAACGGAACCAGCGAGAAGCTGAATGGAGTGGTTAAGAATTGAAGATGCGCAGGATAGCCATGGATATCAAGATGGGATATGGCGTTTGAGTTGCAATCTTTTCCCGGTGTACATACGTAACAAGTTGTAAAGCAAGACAGCGGCAAGAAGGCATAGAAGCATTACTAGTCCATACGACTCTGCAATAGAACATCTAGATCGGAATGGTGTTTGAAAATCATATCCAGGTAATCACTGCCGTCTTCTGGATGCCGGCCACGTCGATGTTGTGGTGGAAGGGGCAACAGGTGCTTGTCGCGTACACAGTGGGCTAGCGCGCAGCACGGGCCACGCGCCAGGTAAATATTGGCGCCTTCCCAGACCGCCTCTCCTCTACCCCCTCGAACCTCCACTCCACCCGACAAGCCCCCGATCAGCTTCTTCGGCAGCTTCTTCACCTTCTCAACTCTATTATACCCATTTGACGCTTTCGTCTCCAGCCAAAATGCGTGAGATCGTACGTACATGTCCCATGAGCCCGTTCCTGAAGACTTTCTCGCGTACCTGGTGCCCCGCGTTAGCTCAGGGACAACACAACATTGAGGAACATCTGCTAACATGAGCTTTTCTGCGCGATTAGGTCCACCTCCAGACCGGCCAATGCGTAAGTAGCCCCTACAAAGTACTTTTGAGCTATTCTGACGTGTGTAGGGTAACCAAATCGGTGCTGCCTTCTGGTGCGTGCCATACCACGTACACAAACCGCGCGCTCAGGGACAACACTAACACTGGCTGCTCTACAGGCAAAACATCTCCGGCGAGCACGGCCTTGACGGCTCCGGCGTGTAAGTGCAACCCGACGAGAATTCCGCTGCCTTTCAAGGTCGCTGATAAGGAGCAGGTACAATGGCACCTCGGATCTGCAGCTCGAGCGCATGAATGTTTACTTCAACGAGGTGCGTAGCGTTCCCAACCTGCCACGGGGCATCATACTTACGATGAACAGGCTTCTGGAAACAAGTTCGTTCCCCGTGCCGTCCTCGTCGATTTGGAGCCTGGCACCATGGATGCCGTCCGTGCTGGACCTTTCGGCCAGCTCTTCCGCCCCGACAACTTCGTCTTCGGTCAGTCCGGTGCCGGCAACAACTGGGCCAAGGGCCACTACACTGAGGGTGCCGAGTTGGTCGACCAGGTTCTCGACGTTGTCCGTCGCGAGGCTGAGGGCTGTGACTGCCTTCAGGGTTTCCAGATCACCCACTCCCTCGGTGGTGGAACTGGTGCCGGTATGGGTACCCTCCTGATCTCCAAGATCCGCGAGGAGTTCCCCGACCGCATGATGGCCACTTTCTCCGTCGTGCCGTCCCCCAAGGTGTCCGACACCGTCGTCGAGCCCTACAACGCGACCCTCTCGGTTCACCAGTTGGTCGAGAACTCCGATGAGACCTTCTGCATTGACAACGAGGTTCGTCACTTTCGGCAAGTTTTGGCAAGCAAGACCACAACTGACCCTTGACCAGGCTCTCTATGATATTTGCATGAGGACTCTCAAGCTGAACAACCCCTCTTATGGTGACCTGAACCACCTCGTCTCCGCTGTCATGTCCGGCATCACCACCTGCCTGCGTTTCCCCGGTCAGCTCAACTCTGATCTCCGCAAGTTGGCTGTCAACATGGTTCCCTTCCCTCGTCTCCATTTCTTCATGGTTGGCTTCGCTCCCCTCACCAGCCGTGGCGCCCACTCTTTCCGTGCCGTCACCGTGCCGGAGCTCACCCAGCAGATGTTCGACCCCAAGAACATGATGGCTGCTTCTGACTTCAGGAACGGTCGCTACCTGACCTGCTCTGCCATCTTCCGTGGCAAGGTCTCCATGAAGGAGGTTGAGGACCAGATGCGCAATGTGCAGAACAAGAACTCCTCCTACTTTGTTGAGTGGATCCCCAACAACGTCCAGACGGCCCTCTGCTCCATCCCCCCGCGTGGCCTCAAGATGTCGTCGACCTTCGTCGGCAACTCCACCTCCATCCAGGAGCTCTTCAAGCGTGTCGGTGACCAGTTCACCGCCATGTTCAGGCGCAAGGCTTTCTTGCATTGGTACACTGGTGAGGGTATGGACGAGATGGAGTTCACCGAGGCTGAGAGCAACATGAACGACCTGGTGTCTGAGTACCAGCAGTACCAGGAGGCCTCCGTCTCGGATGGCGAGGAGGAGTACGACGAGGAGCAGCCCCTCGAGGCCGAGGAGTAGAGATGATTTGGTTCTCGGAGGGAGGAATCATTTTGATACTGCGCTTCAGCCTGTCGTATATGGTGTCTTTTGCAAGCAGGTGTTGGAGGTGCTGGCGCGGTTGAGCCGTTTCTGTCGCCTCGAACATTTGTGAGCAATATGCCGAGTTATCTTAGCGAGTAGGAGCAAAACTCTTGTTAATGCCAATGTGTTTTAATTGAGATAATTTCGTTTCTGACGGTGGATTGACCGGGTTACTGAAGTGATGATTTCGTGTGTACCTGTGGAGTAGTAGGGATATTATATTGGACGGTACTGCTACCGAACTGCCAGTCCACTCCATCTGTTGGTGCATATGGCCATGAATGAGTGTGGGTGTCAAACTGATAATATTGATAGACTGGGTGTTGTCGCTTGGGCAAAATGCTGCTTTGGGAACCCATTTGCTTTCCTGTCTTTGGCGGTGCCGACATCCACTTTTCTTCAGGCACATGTTGAATACCCTCCTCCCCAACGCCATGCGTGTTTTGATCTCTTGCTCGCTCGCCAGCGCTACCTCGAAATGTTGAAAAAAAATATCTGACTAACTAATCGTACGCTAGAATCAACCAATGGGCCCTTGGTATTACACCCAAAAGCCTCATGCTGGTGCTATGCCACATATGAGGGGGAACGCTTGTTGCACTCCCCCTTTTCGCCCACCAGTGTTGCTGGCTAACTTTAGATGCCCTTCTTCCCCTTCGTCCTCTCCTGCTCCCTCTTCGCGTAAATCATGCCCGTGAACGGATCCTCGTACATCCTCGCAATCTTGTAGGCCACCGCCACCAACGCCGTCAACAGCAGGCCCGCAGGCTTGCCCGCCCAAATCGCCGTCGCCAAGAAGCTCAACGTGCTGCCGTGGTACATGGGCGCGTCGGTGACGTTGAAGGGAAAGCTGGTGACGGGGGCGTCCATCAGGATGCCGAAGTAGTCGCCCAGGTAGGTGCCCGTGACGCCGAGGGCGTACATGGAGGTCAGGACGAGCACGTTTCCGGTGAGGAAGAGGGGGATCGCGGAGAGGCGGATAGGCGTGTCTGTGAGGAGCGGGTGGGCGGGTTGGTGGGAGAGGGCGCTGTGGTAGCTGTGGAGAAGGTGTGTTAGCGTCGGCGATGGACTTCGATTTCTTTGGTGGGAGAAAGAGGGACGTACATGTAGTCTCTGATGATGCCGAGGGAGAAGATAGTGACGGCGAGGGCGTAGCAGCCTAGGCGCGAGTTGCCGCCGAAGAGCTTCGTGATGACCTTGTTGTGGTATTCTGTTTCGTGGAGGATGGATTAGTCGATCGTATTTCGTTTGGTAGGGTTTCCGGAAATTCTCCTTGACACCATGGCACGTTGAACCATCCTGGTCTTCCCTGCCGTCTCCTAGAATGTCTCCTCCATGGTTTTGTGCAGGTGGTTTTAAGGGAAACCGAAAAATCGAATTTCTTCGCAGCTACGGGGAAAACAGATCAAGTCGTACCTTGACGAGCCGCAATACTATGTCATCCGTTAGCCGCCATGTTTCTTCAGAAGAGAAAAGTTGCCAATGATAAAGGTGCATACTTCCAAAACGTCGGATTGAACACAATCGACCCCGCCGCAACTGTATTTACTCGTTAGCCATCATGGCGTAGAATGCAAATCTCCCACTCTTATAATTCGCAACAGCAGCAACATCACCGCTCCTACTAGGTCTACCGGCAAACACCCACGACACAGCCCTCGGGGAACAGCACGGAGCCCAAACGCAGAGTGATAGGAAAAGTAAAAACGTACGCCAAAAGCTAGGCTGCTCAAAATCCACCCACGCAACCATGATCGCAGAACAGTGACGAGGAACAACGACGTGCAAGCAATCTAACGAGCGAAGAAGCTGTATCGATGGAAGAACAGCGAGGAATAGAGGCAACCGCGCAACGACAAGGGCCGTGGAGAGCGATGAAGTGGGAAGAAAGATGGATGGGATGTGGGGAGCTGTCGGCAACGCGGGCAGTCCCGCTAGCGAGGCGGAAAACCGAAAACGTCATTGCTTTCGAGGGGACTCACATGACCCGCGCTGGGGATCAAACACAACACCTGTTCATCAAAGAAACACTGTATGCAATGCATATGGCCTTTGCCTGACCTGTTATACGAAAGACTAATTGATTGATTGAGCGATTGGCGGAATACATTGAACGTTGAAATCGCAATCTAGCCACCCGAACTCCAGACTCCTGCAACCTCAAATTGAAGCTAAGCGCAACCATATAGCCCTCTTCTAACGCCAGGCGCCAGGCGCAGGTTGGGGAAAGTCCGTCTTGACGCCCGGAATCAGAGTCTAACATGAGGATCCGCAACAGGGTTATTGACGCAAGTCATCTATCCCGCAGTCCGGCCTGCAGGAAAACGCCAGACAAGATTTCCCCCGCCGAACCCCTTGGCTGATCCGAGACCAATTGCAAGAAAAGAATGAGGGAACCGAATCGAAATACCCCAGGAACCAGACGCCACATTGTAAGAGAGGCATAGAACCAGCCTCCTCACAGACCGTTGCTGGCGCACGTGAACGCGCCCCCAAAGTTGTCCTGTTTGTACCCATCAATGATGGACTGCACAGTCGCCTATATTCCTCGTTAGCAAAGTCACCCCCTGGAAAGCAGACTGGCAAAAGGAACTCACATATGTTCCCGGGCCCAAGAACAGCAACCCGATCAAGATCAGCACGACATTGACAGAAATCCCAATCCATCCCCTCAAGCCCCTGTTCCTCCAGAATCCCGGGCCGTAGTCGACCTTGCGCATGCGCATATAGGCGACGCCCCAGAATATGAAGCCGAAGAAGGAGTCGAAAAGCGAGCTCATCAGAGATAGGAGATCGGAGAAGAAGGGGATCACCTCCGCGATGATAAAGGCAGCGGCCCAGGTGACGGCCAAGATGGCCGCCCAGATCAACCATCCTTTGACCGTGTGATCGGCCTTGTGCTTGGAGCCGTCTGGGAAGAGACGCGTGAAGATGAAGCGCGAGGACACGGATGCGTACAGGACGCCCAGGAAGAGGATGGTTGGGATCATGAAGGAGAAGGAAAGCTTGAGGAAAACCTCATTGCCCAATGATCCAAAAGCCGGGGCCGTCATGTAGTTGTTGCCGGTGTACGCGTAGATCACGGCGCCGACGATGCTGAAAACCAATATCTCGGCGATGGTGACG
This sequence comes from Westerdykella sp. P71, assembly GCA_019022765.1. Classification (NCBI taxonomy): domain Eukaryota; kingdom Fungi; phylum Ascomycota; class Dothideomycetes; order Pleosporales; family Sporormiaceae; genus Westerdykella; species Westerdykella sp. P71. The sequence goes on from JAFHBW010000007.1 coordinate 127,453, forward strand.
GCCCAAAGGGCTTTGGGGAAGTCGCGGGGCTCCTTCATCTCGGCGATGAAGCTCGGCAGCGTGATTTGTCCGATGAAGGTGTAGCTGATGTTCAAGAAGGCGTTCATGCCTGCGACAAAGGTGGTACCAGGAGCCGGAGTGGCAAACACATGCTTGAGGCCCTTGGCTGGAAAGCCCTTTGGATGATCCTCCACGGCGGCGAAGATGGTGGCCAGCATGACGGAGATGAAGGTGAAGAAGGCAGAAGCCGCAGCGACCTTGGCGAGCGAGTGGAACGTCCTGGGAAGCGAGCAGAGGAACGAGACGATGGCGACGATGGCCGAGAACCAGACCGTGCACAGGGAGTGATTGGACATGGTGTTGAGGTACTTGGCTCCGACCAGGCAGTGAAGGCCTTGGATGAAGGTGTTGTTGAGCAGGAACATGACGGCAGTGAACCAGAAGCCCCACCTCTTGTTCCAGAAGATCATCTGGCCCAAGTCGCAGACATCGCGGACCTCGGGGTGACGGAGGCACCATTCCCTTGTCGAAGTTAGTTGATGCACGTGGAGTCAATATGGAGCCAGAGATGAGTGCTTACCAAATGACCAAGGAGGTGTACAGGACCATGGCCGCTACAACGACCGTCAAGATCAAGCCGGGCACTAGGCCGAGAACAGAGTACGACCACGGGAAGGACATGATGGCCAAGCAGATGTACTCGGAGAAGAGCAAGGCTGCAGTCTGGGGTCACGATTAGCCCATACCCTATACTCGTGCGCCACTACAGGGGAAGGCAAAGCACGAAATCCATGAGAAAGCGGTCGGGACATACCCTATGCCAACTGCAGGTGCGATACTGGATGGCATTCTCGGCCTCCCTCTCGATCTGCTTCCCAACGCTGAACTCGGCACTACTATCGTCCGAGCTGCTGGGGATAGACAGGGGAGGTTCGACACGGCAGAGCCTCTTTCCGTGCAATTCGATGCTCTCGGGGTCGTACAACCCCCCAACGGTCGCCTTTTCCTCGTCGACCTTGGCAGCGTCAACCTTGGTGACGTCGACGCCCCTCGACGAAGGTCGAGAACTGTCAGAGGACGAGGAGGAAGGCCCAGCAGGAGCAGCCGCGGTGGTGATGGCGTTGTCGGCTGCAAAGGGCTCCTTGCTGGCTCCGGTTCCGGTTGGTGCTGCTGTCGATGGGTTGTGTGTTGTGGCCGGGGTGGACTGCACATCTAACGCCATTTGACGGAGCGGATGGACCGTTTAAAGGGAGTGTAATAAAAAGGAAGCTTGATAATGGTTTCTACGAGCATGAACCACTCGCGTTGTCCTGGTTTTGGGGAAGGGAGGGAAGGAGGAAAGGGTGGATGTTGAAGTTAAGGGTAAGAGATGGAGGATGCGGCTAGGATATGGGAGAATGAAGGATCTGAACAGGGACTGTAGGAGAGGAGGGCGTGGGGAGGCCTAGGGATACTGATCTCGCTTCGGTTCCGGGGGTTGGGTTTACGTAGGAGGAGCGCTAGGCGGGGTAGGTAGTCCGCCTGTGGGACGGGTGGTGAAATGACGTGCTTGGGCGGTGGCTTTGGGGAGTATCGGTGTATCGGTGTATCGGTGTATCCGGGGCCACACGTGAAGCGACGTTGCGGTCGATGATGTCGGAGCACGTTGCTCAGGAGCCCGCAAGATGGGGTGGGAAGAATAGAATATAAGAGAACGCAACTGTGGGTTGGAGTTCGAGGACAGAGGACACGATACGGGCGGCGAAGCACAAGCACGGGGGTTGAAGGCAGAGCGCAGCCATGCAGCGATGCAGCAAGGTAAATAATCAGCTGGCACGACTACCTAGGTAAAGCACTGGAGGAGGCAAAGGCTAAAGCTTGGTTGCTCGCAAACGGCAGGGAAGGATGCTCCCTGGCATACAAAGAGAGAGAGAGAGAGCGGCTGAGCTGCCCGTTGCGGGAGTTGGACACGGCTAGAATTCAGCTTGGAAGCAGCTTGCATGGGCAGGAGTGAATTGCCATGAGCCAAGGATGCACTTCTTCTAGCGCTCCCTTCTCCCCTGGATTTTTACTCGGTAGAGATGGGTCCCGCGTGGTGGCGATAGTTCAAGAGTAGCTCACTACTCCGGCACCAGGTACACAGTACGAGAAACATGAATAGGAACAATGTGTCGCCCCCGCACGTACACAGTACACGGTTGATGTTTCAACTTCCTGGAAACCTACGGTGAGCGCCCCTCGGGGATCCTTTCCCACTCTGTGCAACCTCAACGGCCACGCGCTGCATCGGATCTGGCGTCGTCGCTTTCAGCTCCCCACGCTTTCCCTCAAGGCTTTCTTTCCAACCTCTCGAGTCTTCAGCACATGCTCTCACAAGCCAAATGCGGCGCTGCGATCCCTTCTGTCAGTTCTGTCAGCATCGTCCTTGATGACGTCTGTCTGGTTGGCGATTATCGACCTTGGAAGGAAGCGATCCATCATCCATGCGGTCCATGGGGTGGATGGCAGTGGCGCAGAGTAAGCAATAGCGTAGCCTTTCAAAGCCTAGCGTCGCCTTGGCAAACGGGATGTCCGTGGTGGGAGCGCCACAACCCCGTCACAAGCCTCGCCGAGTTGGTGGCGTCTCCATGGCATTTTTGCTTGCAAGCACGTCTCCAGTGCTTGATTTGGCGGTCCGTGGTGAATGGCAAATGGCAATTTCCAATTCAAACATTTCGTTTTCCATCTCGTAATCACCGCTCTCATTTGTATGTAATAATAATAAGACTTCATTGTAGTGGTATCATATCATATCATATCATATCATATCATATCATATCATTGTCCCACTTCCCCCTTGCATTCCACTCTCTCTAACCCAATGCGCCCGCTGCTGAACGATGAACAGAAATGATAATAAATATAACGAATCGCGTCGCGAAACAAAGGTCCTCATATTAGACTGTCCCCTCCACTGCTACTCCACCCCTGGTTCTGGTTTGGCCGCTGGGGTGTCTGACTGCTGGATTGGTTCTGATTCTGTCCTCGGTTTGCCAGGCTGTTCATGCTCAGTCCGCCTGGGGCCGGAATGGTGAACGCGCCGCTTCCCGTGCTTGACGGCGGAGGTGCTATGCTGAAGGAGTTGTTGGACCGGTTCGGTGGAGGTGCAATGCTGAAGCTCGAGTACGGGTTGCTCGCTTGCTGTTGATGCTGTGGCTGGCTCTGGGAGGGTGGCGCAATCGAGAAGTTGGAGAGCCCACCGCTCGTGCTGGATGTAGTACTGGCCCACGCGTTCGACGTCAGGCTCGACCCACCGGCTTTGCTCCAGTCAATACCGGACCTTTGGGTGGTGTAGGAGGGCGTTGACACTGTCGACGCATTGGTTGGGGAGAGCATGCTTCCCATGCCCATTGCTAATGGCGACTTGGCCTGCGGTTGTGAGAAAGAAGAGCTCCCGATCCCCGGATTGCTCGGTTGGATGGCTGGGAATGCAGAGCTCAAGGCGCTGAGGGAATTGTCAGGGGTGATGGTCCTGCTTGTACCCTGGGCTGGAGCAAGATTTTTCACAGGCGGAGACACGGGAGGTGTTGACCACGAGAAGGCAGGGGCTGGAGAAGGGTTGTTGGCGCTCATTGCACGGTTTGCTGCTGGACGAGACGGTAGCGTGGTTGACGATGTGGCCGATGCGGATGCGCTTGCCCAAGGATCTCCTCCAAGTATGTCTGATCCATTGGATGGGCCAGCAGCACCACCTCGGACCAAGGCTTCAAAGTCTACCTCTCCGTTGCCGTTGGAATGGTCCAATCCATTGTTGCCCGTAGCTCCGCCAAAGCTCATAAGGTCGCTACGTGACGCGACCGCGGTGGTGGAAGTACTAGCGCCCAGCTCCTGAAGCTTTCTTGTTTGCTCATTTTCTACCCGTGCGGACAAGGACTTGATGAGACCCATATAGGCCTGGAATTGAGGAAGGTTGAGCAGCGGCCCGAGACTGAACTGCCATAAGATTGGGAGAACATCAATGGCGAGGAAGTCGCTGTCGACTTGGTTTCCTATTGCCTTGAAGACATCAAGTGCAGCCATCTTGGACACAAGTTAGCCATTGACCGGCGTATTGAAAGATCAGCACACTTACCATCACTGCGGGTTCTTTGGTTTTGATCCCGCGTAGAAGCGGTACTACCTTTTCTTGAATCGTGTACTTGTCAAGAATGGAGACATTGCTGCTTTTTGCCTTGGGCGCTGCCACCATGCCACTCAGGTCGTCCCCGGAGAGTCCGTCGTTCACCTCGCTGCTACCTCCGCAGAGCGTTCTGAGAGCCTCCAGACCTCGGATCTTGATTCCCATACTGCTGGTTTTCGCAAACACTGTGCCAATGATGGGGAATAGCTCGTTCTTGATGGTCGAGAAATCCAGGATGGGGAGGACTACGGGTAAGGTCCGAAGTGCGGCATCCACCAAAGAGTGGGTCGGCGACTCTAGCGCATGATGGATGATTGGGAGTATGTCTAAACAAGTCAGCAACAAATCCCAAGTAATCATCATGCACTGCAGATTCGGGCATAGGGCGGTGGATATTGTCACGGCGAATAAAGTGTTGGTGACTTACCATCCTTGAACTCCTTCCCACTGGAGCTCTCGGCAGCAACAGACATATTTTCGAGAACAACCATCAACCCTGCCTCTTTCAAGCTATCTCGTTCAGCAGCCGCTCCCTTGCTAGGCGGAGGTCCAGATAGGAACGTCTCCCGCAGCTTCGGGATGACCCTTTCGGTGAAGGCACGCTTTCCCGCAGGCAACAAGGCAATGATCTTGAAAACATTCTGCAACACCAGGGCCAACAGTTCGCGATCCTTTGTTTCCTCTAACAGCGCAGGAAGCACCTTCTTCTCCAACACAGTCTTCGGAAACTGGTTCAATATTCGTGGAAGACCTCGCATAAATTGGGACTTCTCATTTGGTGTCTTCGCCGGTAGAGAGTCCAAGAACCGTATGGTGGACACAAGGATGTTGTCAAAGTACTGGGCTTGCTGGAACCCCCGAGCGTCCAATCTTTGGGCGGGACGCCTGGTGATCAAGCGATCCAGCACGCCATTCACCACGTCCTTGGGTAGAGCTTGGGAGCACATGAAGTTGTTATTCTTGCTCGGGACCGAGCTTGCTGACGAAAACGCCCGCTTGTAGGCGGATTGGCTACCATTGAACTCCAGAGGGCTTCTGTGGGGTGAATTGTAGAGCGCAAGTATAAGCAGTCCGAGCGAGAACATGTCTGCTGCTGGCGTGATATTGCCATCCATGACAAAATCCGGGGACGAGTAATCCAGATTCAATTGTACGTATCGTGGGAGCCGCGCATCGTAGTTCAGCACCTCCGACAAAGAGATAGGGGCAACTGAGGTGGGCTTGTTGGAATTTTCTGGCGGACTCGAGAAACCGAGTCCAGATATTTTCCAGTCAGACTATCACCCTGATCAGTAAGAAAGTGTGGTAACGGATTGACATTGCCTACTTTGGCGTTCACAAAGATAGCCTCTGGCGTCAGGTTTGCGTGCACAAGACCAGCACTCTCGTGCAGGAACTCCAATCCTTTCGCAATCTGCAGCAGGCCCTTCTGTATCTCAAGCTCGTCAATCTCGAGCTCCCTACGCCGTCTCTGGCCGTCCGATTCCTCTATAACGTAGCGACTTCTTCGGCCGCCGACGCCGCCAGCCTTTTCTTGTTCATCCTTTTCTTGCAGCAGGCCAGCCAAAGATGCAGTGACCGGTTCCGTCGCAAACATCAAGCCACCACCACGTGTCTCCTCAACGGGCTCAACCAGCTCCAAGATACTTGGGTGTCGCAGCCGCGCCAGCGAACTGGCCTCCTTCTTCAACCTCTCTATTACCTCCTCGTGTGCGCGCTTGAGGGCGGATGCGCCGGAACGGCCCCCTAGACTGCCACCTCCAGGGGGCTCCAGCGACTTCTTGTCAAAGACAAAGACTGAAGCCGCCTTCCCCGTTGACTTTTTCTTTGCATCGTATATCTTCCAGGGGCCAGAATAGGAAGTGGGCTGTGGACTAAGGGTATAGTTGGAGTTGATGTTCGAGGTGAACGATTTCAGGGCGTTGGAGAACATGGCGCCCGGCGTGCGGCGGTGTTATCGGCGGAGTCCAATGTCTTCATGGATTGCCACTGGTATACGTTCGGGATAGACGAGAGAACGTGGTGAGGGGTGCGAAGGAGTGGACGCCGAGCTGGAGATGTCGCGTTGCGGCAAGACGCGCGAAGCTTCAGATCATAGCAGAGCCGTACCTGGTTAGTTTCCGGGGGACTCGGGGATAAGGTGGGACTTGGTGGCTGGTATGCAGGGTTAGTGATGTTTGCTCATGGCAGTCAATACGGCTGTGCCTAGGAGGGGAGGTGTTGAGCCACGCCGCCTACAATAAGGCTCGCGTGGCTCGGTGCTCTCGGAGATGGATCGATTGATTAGATAAGCTCACGTGCGCAACAATGTCCTCTCTTTCTCCTTTATGGGGAGTAACACAAGCAAATTGGCGTCAATAGCCGTATCCGTCTACTGTGCTTGTATAGGATGAGTGGATGCGTTGCGCCCTGTTGTAAAAGGGCATATTCTAGGTACCTGATTCGTGGGCGTTGCATCAAATCGCGGCAGAATAGGTGTGTCCGTGTCCGAACTCTCCCCGTCCTCGGCCGCTGGGTAGCTTCGGTTTCCAGAAATAATAAAGTCCACGCCCAGTAATTCCCTCCTCTTCACCTCATTTCCACCTTCTTTGCTCCCCGAAGCGCTCTCCAAGATGTTGCAACAACGGTCTCTACGATTGCTCTCTTCATTCTCCTCGCCCTCCCCTCGTTACTTTGTTCCACAACTCAGTGCATCGCTGCGATGTCGGAGCCCGCGAGCTTACAGCATACACGCTGATGCGTCAGTGGGCACAAAGATACAGGACATTGATCCTACGAAGCTCACGGTTGAGCGGACAACGACGCCGAAGAGCCTCCTCCCTCCGGAGCAACTCATCTTCGGGCGCAACTTCACAGGTACCGGTTCCCTTGGCTTTGGGATGGCATGACCACGGCTGACTGAGGCTCCCAGATCATATGCTGTCGCTCGAATGGACGGCTACAGAAGGATGGCTGCCGGCGCGCATTACACCGTACCAGAACCTGAGCTTAGATCCTGCGACGTGCGTTTTCCACTATGCATTCGAGTGCTTCGAGGGCATGAAGGCATACAAGGACAAGAGCGGAAACATTCGGTTGTTCCGGCCGGACAAGAACATGGCGCGATTGAACAAGTCGGCGGCGCGAATTGCTCTGCCGACGTTTGACGGCGACGCCTTCATTGACCTCATTGGCAAATTTGTCAAGCTGGATGAGCGGTTCATTCCCGAGTGAGTCTCCATATTCAATTCAACCTTGCTCATGGACAAGCACTTATAGTGGCTCAGGGCTCGCGGCTACTCTCTCTATCTTCGCCCGACTATGATCGGCACCCAGCGCACACTCGGCGTCGGACCCCCTGCCTCTGCGCTCCTCTATGTGATCGCGTCGCCCGTCGGCCCCTACTACCCCACTGGATTCAAGGCTGTGTCGTTGGAGGCTACGGATTATGCTGTGCGCGCCTGGCCTGGAGGTGTCGGGGACAAGAAGCTTGGAGCCAACTACGCGCCTTGCATTGTGCCGCAGATGCAGGCGGCCAGCCGGGGATTCCACCAGAACCTGTGGTTGTTCGGAGAGGAGGAGTATGTGACCGAGGTCGGAACCATGAACCTCTTCGCCGCTATCAAGAACAAGGAGACGGGTGAGCCCGAACTCCTGACTGCGCCGCTCGACGGCACCATTCTGGAGGGGGTTACTCGAGACTCGGTCCTCGGACTGGCGAGGGAGAGGCTTATCCCCAAGGGGTGGAAGGTGACGGAGCGCAAGTTCACCATGAAGGAGCTGGCGGATGCGGCGGACGAGGGCCGGATGATGGAGGTGTTTGGCGCGGGAACTGCTGCGATTGTCAGCCCTGTGAGGAAGATCAGCTGGAAGGGACGGTTGGTGGAGTGCGGCCTGGCCGACAATGTCGAGGCCGGACCCATTGCACAGCAGATGAAGGACTGGATGGAGGCTATCCAGTATGGTGACGAGGAGCATCACTGGAGGTGAGTTGCTTCCCCTGCCGCGACAACGAAACCATTTGCTAACAAAGCCATAGTCACACGGTGCTGTAGAAGGGTTTTTAGAAAGTGTTTACTGTATTTCCTGATTCCGGGTTGGCTCTCTTGCGGATTGCAAATACCACATAGAGCGATATTTCAGCGGGCGTTTCTCATGCAGCTTGACCATTCGCAGCTTGTCAGATTCACTGGTCCCAACCATTTTATCCGCATTCATCAGAAGCGGCGTACTGTGATATGTGCCGTTCACGTGCAGGGTGACCAGGCGCCGCACGTGCGCCCGCATTAGGATTAAGGACGGGGGACCCGTGCTCTTTATCCCTGCTCCTGCCCTGCCAAGCCAGACGCGAAACCAAAGCAAAGAGCAAAGAGCTCCTCACGCTCACGCTCCTCCCCACAAGCTGTGCCCAGCTGTTCGCCCAGCTTGTTGCTCGCGAGTGACCAGCCTCCTTGCTCCAACGTTCCCCCATTCCCATCCCACCTCACCACCACACCAGTCGCCCACAACGCCCATTCATTCTTCTCAATCGCCGTCGTGACCCTTCCCAGTATCCTACCCGCCAGCTGCCAATTCGCGCGATACTTCTCCCGCTCTACGCCATGCTCGCACGCGGCCTTTTGTGCCGCTTAGCGGCCGAAGCACCCAAAACATCAACACACGACCTCCCCCAGCTCGCCCGCCTGCTCCAACGCAATGCCCTCTCCCGCAATGTTGCACGATCCTTGCCCACTTCCTACGCCCTATCTCGCGCCGTTAATCCCGTCTTCCCTGAAATCCGCCGCTCCTATGCTACCGGAACCGCCACGAAGCCAACACCAGCGGTGAAGGCCGCCGTCAAGAGCGCCGCCGCGAAGAAACCAGCACCCAAGAAGACCCCGGCTGCGAAGAAGGAGGCCAAGACAGCTACTCCCGCGAAGAAGAAGAAGAAGAAGACGACTGCTGCTAAGAAGAAACCCGCCCAGAAGAAGAAGCCTCGCAGCGCACGAAAGGTGCTGACAGACGAGGAGAAGCGCAAGACGCGCATCCGCGAACTCAAGAAGAAGGCCCTGCGCCAGCCCGTGCCCCGCAATCCCATTGACGCAAGCTCAATGTTCATGTCAGAGGCGATGAAAGGTACCCAGGGCCCTGTGACTGCAAATGTCAAGGAGGTGTGGAGCAAATGGAATGCTTTGACGCCCGCGGAGCGTGAGGTAGACTTCCCCTTCTTTTCACTCCCTAATACGTCCCGCGAGTTGGTCACTAATGCGCAATTGACAACAGCACTACAACCATCTCGCCAACGAAGAGAACGCTGCGCGCGCCAAGCGGTATAAGGATTGGGTCCAAAGCTACACCGTTGAGGAAATCGAAGCTGCCAATAGAGCGCGCACCACGCTGCGACGTCTGCTGAAGGGCACGCAGAAGAGCGGTCCCAAAAACACCCTAAGGATCATTGACGAGAGACATGTGAAGAGGCAGACGCCGCTCTCCAAATTCCACGCGGAGCGCGCTGCCACGGGTGACTTAAAGGGCCTGGGACCCAATGAGAGGATGAAGCTGCTGGCAGAGGAGTGGAAGGCCTTGACTGAGGCGGAGAAGCAGGTATGTCCACATGCGCCCGAGATATATCGTTTGGTATTCAGGGGCATCTGCTGACAGCATCGCAGAAATACGGAAAGAAGGCATGAGCCAGAACTTTCACAGGTCCAACCTAGCCTCACGTCTACGATAGAGAAGAGGTTACCGACCCTCTCATTTCTTATTATGCTTCTTCCGGATATCTCGCACTTCACCTGGCAGCGCGTGGGTCGAAAGCCAAGATGAGTATTTCATGTGGATGGTGCTTGGGAAGGGGTGGATTGGTTTGTATCAGCAATTCCTGGAACGATCTGGTCTGTGGTCTCATGCTTTTTCCCTTGGCTCCGTTTAGAAGCGCCTTTTAGGAGTCTCATCCACTCCGTCGGAACTGCTTATTTTACTTGCTCGCCCTCCTTTTTTTTTTCTGTAAGGTTAGTGTAGCGGTAGTCGTGTAAGGGGTAGGTCTAAAGCGAAAATCCATGATTACGTTTCTCCTGCGTTCTCTTGATCTATCCGATATTTCGGTAGTTGATTCAGCCTCGCATCGCATAGTAACCCCACGCAGTTTGTATCACCCAGAAGGGAAATGTGCTGTAAATAGTCTCGGTATTCGCAGAGCTCATCGGTTCCTAGGTAGAGTTATGAGGACATGCGAACTATTCCCTAAGGGGCTTAGTCCTCCTGTCGTCAGCCAGTCCATCATTCATATCCATATCCTGCATTCACCTTGAACCTTCCATGAACATCCAACCATCATTTAGGTCTCTCGTGCATATGAAGAGTTCTGTGAGACTTCTCAGAATGCCTGTCGCAGTAAGTTGCAGCTTCGCTCCTTTCGTACCTGCCGTCTACCCGTGAGATTGATGGAGTCCACCTTTCATCTTGTTTAATCGTCAACTCTTTGTGGTTCATTTAAAAGATGGTCATCTCCTTTATTTGATTTATTCTCTGGTCGAGCTTAGAGCTCAAACATCATTCAGTGCTCGCAAAATCCTGTTTATGAACTTCCTTCCAGCCACGTCTCTTCATATTGCAAATGTTCACTATCAACCTCGAAATCATATTGGGATATCAAAACCTTGACTCTTTTTCTTCACAATCTTCCCTCAATTTCAAGATGATTCTTCCCCTTCGAACCCCACTAACTCCCCCCTCCACAACAGGCAATAGCCCAACTCCGTTCCACCCCATCCCCCTCTCACAACCTCACCACCTGCCTCTCCCTCGTCCGCCGCGCCGCCGCCCAAAAAGCGGCCGCCCTCTTCCTCCCCGAGGCCTCGGACTTCATCGCCCCGGACGCCAAAACCAGCCTATCCCTCGCACAACCCCTATCCACCTCGCCCTTCGTCCACGGCCTGTGCGATGCAGCGAAGCGCCACCGCCTTCACATCTGCGTCGGCGTGCACGAGACGTGCGAAGACGACGACGACGCCCAGAATAACGGCAAAATGTACAACACCCTCCTATGGATCTCCGACACGGGGAGCATAACCCACCGCTACCGCAAACTGCACCTCTTCGACGTCGACCTCGACAATGGGCCCAAACTCCAGGAATCCGCGTCCGTGGCGCGCGGCCCCCGCATCGAGGACCCCATCGACACGCCCCTGGGGAAACTGGGCATGCTCATCTGCTTCGACCTGCGGTTCCCCGAGCCCAGCCTCGTGCTGCGGGCGCGCGGGGCGCAGATCCTCGTGTACCCCAGCGCGTTCACTGTGCCGACGGGGAAGGCGCATTGGGAGGTTTTGCTACGGGCGAGGGCGATCGAGACGCAGAGCTACGTCATTGCGGCTGCGCAGGTTGGGGTGCACGATGCGGTGGAGGAAGGGGGGGAAGGGAAGAGGAGGAGCTATGGGCATAGTATGGTTGTCGATCCTTGGGGGCGAGTGGTTGCAAAGTTAGGGGGCGAAGGGGAGGAGGGAAAGGGGATTGATGATGCGGAGATGCTGTTTGTGGATGTTGATTTGGGGGTGGTGGAGACGGTGAGGAGGGAGGTCCCGTTGGTGAGGAGAACCGATGTGTATCCCGCATTGAGATGATGCTCGAAGAACGTTGAACAAGACAACGAAGGCCGCTACACTGGCGGAAATGCGATACCATGTAAGAAGAAAATAAATATTGAACTCTCTTGACCAAAGCCTAAGACTAATATAATCATACAGTTGTCTACGAAGTCATTCCCGCCTAGTAGTTGTCGAATCCTACCCAGCACCTGATACCCAACCAATTCTTTACGTGGCCTGCGCTTCCAGCCCAATGGGTAGCAGTCATGATGACACCTCCCTGGTTCACAATGCTGTCGGAGATGCAAGGGAAGTTGTACCTCCAGCAGTCCTGGCTGTTGCGGTAGCCATTCGAACCAGTCATGATGATGTTGTAGTGGCCACCACAGTCCTGGGAGCTGGTAATCCATCCCATGTTGTAGTACTGGTGTACGCACTGGAGCTTCATCATCTGGTCGTCAGTCTCTTCAGGCAGGGGTTTGCCGTCCTTGCCCTTGAAATCCTTCTGTTGGCGGTTGGCCCAGGTGTTGCATTCCCAGTTGGGCGATTGCGTCGCCACACGTTCTTGGGTGGGGACGACCTCGAAGATATTTCCGGTAGACTTGTGGACGGTTCGGCCTCCCCACTTGAGACTAGTGCATGGGTCAGAATTGTTATTTCAAATGCAGACGGATGGGAAACTTACTTGTGCTGGTTCAGCTCGGGATGGGCATCGCATCCATCGACCAACTCCTGCAGGAATTCCACGCACAACTCAGGGGAAGGAACTGAATCGCCCTTCACCTCGAGTCTAAGCTTGAAGGTGTCGTGGTCATTGTCGTACGTCTCTTCAACGATCCCGCCCTTGTACTTGTCGTCCTTGAAGTTCAGCTTGCAGAACTTGTTCTGGATGGCGTCGACCATCTGATCGCGTTGTCCCCACTTCCATTTGGACTTGTCGCCACGGACGTCCTTTTGCTCTTTGAAGCAGATCTTGTCGTGTGCCTTGTCGTCGACCTCGATCGCATAGTCATACTTGCCGCAGCCCACATCGATCGTGCCTGTCTGGGCCATGACCTGGGTACCGCCTATCATACGGTTAAAAAAAAGAGAGCAAGAAATGGAAGGGAATACCTACAAACGCCGGTGAGCTCCTGGAATGCTCTGTTGCAGTCGACCTTGCAGTTATCGCCTCCGGTCCAGGTGAAGTGGAAGTTGTAGTGGTCGAACTGCTTCGGGTCGAGAGGAGGTGACCGTTTCCTGGCAGGCTTCTGATAGTCGGCACCCGTCAGTGTCTTGTCCAGCTTATCCTTGCCGGCGCCCTTGCAGAAAGCAGGGTATACGCCGTTGAAGAAGTTGTATGGCACATTACTGAGCTCTTTCGAACAGGTGCGGGCCTTTGGGCGATCCCACGGTGGGATGGTGTCACCCTGATTTCCGTCGGTCGTGATCTTGTACTCAATGCAGCCTTCTTTGACGTCTATGCCATAGATCTTGTCGCCTTTTGCGCATTTCGTCAGACCATCTTCCATGTTCTTGACACAGTCCGCCTCCACAAGCTTGGGGTCGTCCTTGCACTGGTCACCTTCGATCTTGTTTGCGGAGAGCCAAGCAGTGAACAGAGTACCCTGATAGGATCGAGCGACCGGATCTTTGCCGACTGCGGTGTTGGCGACCTCGCCGCAGAACTTCTTGATGTATCCGTCCACGTCCGCCTTGGGCATCGAGGGGTCGGAGAGGTTTCCATCCGGGGCCGGACAGGTGTCACCGTTGGATCCATCACCTGGATCGGTGGCCCAATTGGGATCTGCTGCAATGGCGGCGAGGATGGCCTGGTAAGCTGCATTGTAGCCGGGAATGTCCTTGGCCGGATCGATTTTCCTGCCACATCCTCCATCCCTAGATTGTATGTCAGATTGAGCCATTTCCCCTGGGTTCGACAGGCTTACTGTTCGTCCGTTTTCACCTGGACCTTGCCCTTCTTCAGGGTCATGCGATTCAACTCGATTTCAATGATCGTGAGTATATCTGCGGCGTTGTCGAGGCTCTTAAACGTCTGCCATATGAAGACCGCAATGATCTGAACCAGCCTCCGGAGATCCGCCTCACTGTACACCGTCTTGAACGTCTTCGCCCACGCAATGAGCGAGGTGATGTGATCCGTAAGCTGTTGGTTTCCGAGGATCTGAAGCTCGCCAGGGAGACGGAGCAATTCCATTCCCCCGATCCCGCCGTTGAGAATCGCGGCCAAGATGGCGCTCTCCGTCTGTCGGCGAAGACAAACGGGGATGTCGTCGCGCGCCGCGTGGACCGCTCGAGGGCAGAGCGCGTGGTCAGCCGCCTTCTTCCAGAACCCCATTTCGCCAGGAGGAAAGGTGACGACCGTGTCTCCGGGGTCGGCTCCCGGCTCGAACTTAACATCGGCTCTGTAGACCCAACTGTTAGATGGTAGGGCAAGGAACTCGGTGCGAGTCCGACTTACGTGACTGTTGGGCCGGCAACTTCCACCTTCGTCGGTTGTGCAGCATCGCTGGGCTTGAAAACAATCGCAGTTGCAGTTGCGTATACATCCTGCTCCTCTTTGGCGGTGGGCGTCGGGATTGAAACCGCCACTCCGTTGTAGTCCTTTTCATGCTGCATCAAGTAGATCCATTGAGCAATCATGGCTACGACGGCGGCGCCCGCCGCATATGCGATGAGAGGAACCACTCGCTTCTCCAGTCCATCCTCGTTGGGCACCACGCCCAAAGCCTTCTGGGCGCTTCCAATGCATTTTGCGTCCATGTTGGCGCAGTCCGCTTGCACGGCGCTCTTGAACGCGGAGGCGCGATCGGGCCCCAAGTAGATCTTGATATTCGGGCCATCAGATTCAGCAACGATATCGCTTCCTTGGGGAGCTGGGCCCTATCTGCTGTTAGACAACTATTGACAGCGACATTCTCGATTACTAACGCCGGTGACTAGGTAGTCCTTCGGTGCTTTGGCAATGACGGTGGGCTCTTGGGCCGTGGCTCCAAGAACGTGAAGGAGTAAGAGGAGTTTACCCGTGGTTTTGCAAACCATCTTGGCTGAACTCTGTTTCGATTTTTGCTAATGAGCCTCTGGTGGGTGGGCCATGCGTGTTATTTGTATGCCGTAAACATCGCTCTCCTGTGGGCCGAGGACGCAGGTACGTGTGGCATAAGGCATCTACAGTAAGGGCTACACACTAGGCGATTGGGGGCGGGCGCCTGTTCCTCACGTTCAGAAACCTCGTATTCATCCATAAGCTTAGGTGTACATTGTCCATAGGTATGTTCCTAAGGGAGGATCCCAACCCAACGATGATCCAAAGCGGCATGATCCAATCAACGCTCGGTCTACTCAGACTGTAGGCCCTTTCCCCACATAATATACACTGTTTCAGCCCTGCGTTGGGATCCCAAAATCCTGGTGGGGGTCGGTATGGCCTAGGACGTAAATGCTGACACGACCTCTGGACCCTCATGTTTCGGGTCAACAAGCCTCAGGAATCACTAACGCCACGAAAATCGGTCTCGGGGCTCACGTACATATCCCTAGGTATCGAGTCGAAGCCTGTTCCGAAGTTTACCTAAGCCTCCCTGGGGCTGTGCAGGCTCCCGCTCTCCACTCTCATTGCAATTGAAGCAGCCTCTGGGACGATCATTGGGTGAGAGAGTTCGTTGACCGGGATCATAGTCTTCCGGACGGAGTAGGCTCTCCAAAGTTCACCCATCATCCTCCTTCCCACGAGCTAATCGACCATGCGGCTGAGTCACAACGTGATCACTTGTTGTATGTTAGTGGAAAGATTTTCGACCCCCAGCCTACCAGCACACATAAGCTATGTAATTTCCAGGCTCCTTTGAGAAAGTAAGCGACGGTAGAGCCGCCCACCGTATAATCATGAATACAGCGTGTGAGCTAGGCTGGAATAGGCAGTAACAAGGAGGCTGACGCCTACGCACCGGTAACACCAATAGGAGAGTTGCAAGTAGAGATTTTGGCGGATCGTGGGGTTTATTCGAGGTTACACCAAAGTATACAACACCATTTAGGATCGTACATAGGTGCATTTGTGAAAGCTAGCGAAGACGACGAGGAACTCTAAGGTGGTGGTCCGTACGCAGGCCAGAAATGAGCGCACTTCTTGCCGACCACCTGCTGTTGGGCGCGTCCGAGGGAGTTGTTGGTGGTAGTACGCGCGCGTTATCGTTCGCAACCTAGCCCCATCGAGCCAGTCATCTGTACGAGTTTTGGGTCCAACTCTCATCAAAAGTCTCTCGAACCCCGAGCATCCTTTTTGGGGGTTGTTTCACCTCCGTCTAAAATTATCTTTGGCGTAGGCAAACAACAACGAGGTTGTCCGCGATGCTTACACTGGTCGACTTGCCGATGGGCGTGGCATGGACGGGCGTACTCGGAATGTCGTGGCATTCACAATTGTTATAAGATGGCAGGAGGGGGTGCTCACTCCCCAGTTCAACGTACCCTAGTTAGAAATTGCTTCCTCCATCATGGGTCCAGTTGTTCGAACCCCGCTGCTCGTCCTGCTCCTTGCTTTCCAGGCTACTTCTTTCCTTCTCATAGATAGGCGATGCACGCCCGCAGAGAAGGCCGCGTTAGACGTAGCAGTAAAAGAGACCAAAGTGATCGCACAAGGTACTTGATCGCAGTTGTTGTTGGTTGAGATTGCGCTAATCATGTTCAGCTGCCGTCGATGCCTTGAACTCTGGCAAGGTTGGCAACAGCGAGGACGCCTTCAAAGGCGCCTACGATCCGCTTTTTGGTCCAGATGCGCGTGCTAGCGTGAAGGGTAAGTTTAGGAGGGCGTTTTAGCCGTCGATTGGTACCAATCTGAACTTTTTTCCAGGTGTCATGGAAAGAGTTGTGTCGCTCCACGACGACCAAGCATATGGAGGTAAGTTCGCAGCGAGAGGCGAAGACGACATTGTTCTTGAATTGACCAAAATCCCAGTGTCTATCTACTGCGACGCCGGGATGGACGAAATCCTCCATGATATCCAGGGACCGCCACGAAGATGGGAGGACTGGGACTTCCAGAATATAGGCAAAGGGGTACCCGATCCGCAGGACCCTTCCAAGCCCAAGAAGGTGTTTCCTGGCTTCGCATCAAAACGGCCTTCGGAACAAGATCCAGCAGCCACGCTCATCGGTAAATACAGAAGGACATTTCCCGAAGAAAGGATCGAAGAGGCTAACCCTGTCGCTAGGTTATGTGCCATTGCCGGGCTATGAATTCACCAACCAGGCGCACATCTACATGACGAAGTACGCGATAGAACGCGATGCCGCCAAATATGATACACGCCCCGTCATGCAGATCAGGCAGCTTGGCTTCTCTTCTGGGCACAGTGAGCTCGACTCTATCGAGTCTGCGACGACTATTTTACTCCACGAGGTAACTCTTACTGAGCACAACCCCCTCCTTCAAATGCTAATGAACTCCTAGCTGATGCACGTGGCTGGTGGATTGAGAGATCCAAACGGGAAGCTTCCGGGTTCTCGCATCAGAGACGGACCTCAAGCTGTACGTGAAGCCACTTTTCAACGGCAGAGAGACCTGGACTGACATGGACTGTGTAGGACATCTATGGCTGGAGGAGATGTGTGATGGTGGCTGCCAGCTTTCCCACTATGGGGATAAAAACGCAAGAAATTGCGGATTGCCTCATGAAGTTCGCACTCGGTAAGCAGAGGATTCCGGGTTATCATTAGCCACCCATACTGACCCTCGATAGCTTGCTACCTCCAACCCCAATACAAGGACGGGGCGCCTACCTGCTGGAACCTTGGGAATGTCGATCCGAATACGGGGAAGCCTGCTCCGCTTGGAGACACGTGGTTAAAGAGGAGTTTGGAGGTCATAGAGGCCCGGGCCAGATGGCATGCTCGAGCTTTTGTCTAGGCCTTCGTGATTTCTGTAGAAGTCGTTGTGTACGCAGCGTATTTTAGACCTTCTTGACTTATATTAAAGTATTAGTTCGTGCCCTGCTTTCCGAATTCCCGTCAGATATGTACTGTTAGTCTTGTTTATCCAGCTCTAGTCTCAAGTGGGCAGTGGTGATAGAGTTGGCCAGTCCATGCCAGCTGCCTGCCCCCGCAACTAGGGCCTCACTGTTCAAAAGCGGTCGATCGAGGGTATGCCAGCGCCAACGACTATTTTGACCGCGTCTTACGAGAACGCTATTTCCTCACTGATTTCTTCAACCGAGCAACCTACTAAGTGTCCACAAAAGAAGGAAGGATTTACGGACAATGAGCATGCAGTGATTTCAATGGAAAGATCCGAGCCCCAAGGAATTGATGAACAGCGACGCTCGGCCTCCAAATAACGGCTAGATTGCTTGTCGTAAAAGTTTGACTTTGTGCAACGACATCGAGATTATTGTTGATTCCATGAAGAGAGGAAAGCTGGCTTCAGAGGGATCAATATATGTTGTGTGTTTTCGTGCTGCTCTTTGGTGCAACCTGTAACCCAGCCTCATACCGAGACCGACCATGGGGATGGCGTGCAGAGAGAGCTGACCCGAAGGATGGAAAGGCGGGTGACGTGCATCCAATGTCAGCAGCCCCGAACGCTGGAGGTTCACTGCGGCCGTGCAATCGGAAAGCAGCCGGCGCACCGACAATATACGTAACGGACTTCGCAGTGTCCTCTATCACGACATCTCATCGGTGGTGGTCAGCAATAAGGATCGGTCCAGTCAGCTCCCTTATCAAGGGTTCTTCGCTGTGTAACTTTCAAATACTAGTGCTTGTTCCTTGGCCGTCCCTTAGAGCGATTACGACACACGTGGAACATAGGACTCTGGGAAGGATGTCGGATTCCTGCAACGATGGATGGTGTGTGGCTCTTCCTGCGGGTAGGATTCGATCGATACTGTGGATGCTCGGCGCCACATCCATCGGTCGTCGGTGGCCGAGGACAATCGAAATCCGTAGGTGGGGGTTTCCGTTGGCACAAGCGGTGTTGCGATCGCAAGCCACGTGCGCAATCCTGAGATGCGCAGTGTTTCAATATTAGAGTTGAGGCACGCCGAGAGCGAACCCGTCGTGCAACGGTCGCAGTGGTCAACAAAACATCTCTAAGCGGAAAGCAAGAGTAAGAGAAATCGTGTGAAGTCTAGTTGTCAAATTGCTTCGCGACCATCCAGTTGTTTCACGCATTTGCGGCTTCAATGCTGAATGGACCGCGTGTTTCAGGGGCCGAACACTGAGAGATTGGAGATCCTCAAACGCATAAGGAGCAATGAAACGATTTGGAAAAGTGGCACCACAGGTGAAGGCATAATGAAACGAAGAAGAACCGGAAGATCATAAGGCCAAGTCATGTTGTTTTGAACAGTGGCATTGACAAAAAACGTGGCCGCTTCGTGGGTCCGCTCGTGCATGGGGCGAGAGACTTGAAGATGCGGCGAGGTTTAACGTGTAAGCGCAAGCTTACTATGAAGCATAACGCAGTAGAGAATAAGCGCAGTTACCGGGATGAGGTATATTGCCTGATTGAGCGTTGTATGTGACAGAACGGGACTGGAATTGCGTCTTGGACATGCCTAGAGTCCTAGACTTTGTGGTTTCCGTAACGGACCACGATTCTGGGACCAGGTGCCGACGGCAAGGCTGGATTCAGATTGATGGGGAGCAATATCGGGCTCGCATGGTGGGAGTTAAAGTTGTTGCTGTTAGAATCCGGGGTTGTTGGGCCTAAATTAGGGTGTCCACGGGTGACGGACAGCTGACTCGGGTTTCTCTGTTGTATATAGAGCGGGAATAAATGACGTGCATAGAAGGGTGTCGAAGAGATTGCTGGACGGATATTGAAGAAGCATGGAGCCTAAGAGAGCAGTTGGCACCAGTGCAAACAGCAATGAGGTCACCAGTGGGCGTAGACGGAGGTCCACGTAAGGTTGTTGGAGTAGAGGTGGATAGAGCATGTTAGTCAGCGACGCTAGCAAACCGCCCTGTCCGCTAGCGTCCGTGCTCGAAACACTCGTTCGCACACCCCCAGTGTGTGACCCCCCAGTGGCCCCTCGGTGACCCCCTACCCGACACGAGTGACGACTCGGCGACACGGCGACGAGAATTGGAGAGCGCGCGGCTGGAGGGAGATGAGAATAATGTGACGACGAACCTCGCGATGCGTTGCTGCGAATGGAAGCTGTGTCCTGGTGAATTGCTGGTGTGAAGGGGAGACGACGACCCTTTCTCGAGCCGCCGTCATCCAAAGTGCTACTGTGGACAAGGCACACAAAGGCGGGATGCGAACAGACTTTCTTCCAGTCACCGCCTCCGTCTGGGCGCGCACCGCGAGCACCTGCTATAGGGGACACGGAAACTGCATTGTATGGCCTACCCTTAGGGGTGTTTGCTCGACCGAATGCGCTGGACACTGCAGGTGCCCTGCGTTCGCCCCGGATACTTGTACGAAGTACGGATACAGGAGGCCTTATAGCAACGACCATGGACGATGACTCTGGATATCATTATGGACGCCATCCACATGGTTGTCAGCTGGGTCCGTGTTGTGAGAGGATGAGAGCGGAAAGGGGAAGGGGAGGGCGGAGAGGGAGAGGAAACAGAGGATGGTGACAGGCGAGGAGGAAAGCCACCCTGGTCCTTTCATCAGTCACGTCGAAGTTTCATCACAGAGGCTTGCGCCGTGTTCTTTTGCTGGGCTGCCTGGCAGGCCTGGGCACTGTGGGCAGCACACTTTGAGCACAGTCCGCCCACGATATTCGGATCAGCGTTAGGAGGCCGCGTCTTCGACAACAACAACAGTTCCTTTGACATTGTTGTGCGCTGTTTCTCTGGCCGCCGGCGTCGCTACTCTGCCGTTACCCCGCAGGTGTGAATACGCAGGCGACCAGCGTGTTGTTTCTGCCGGCGAGGTGATAGTCTACAAGAGGACTGTCCGGTATTTCCCAGCATTTCCAAATGCTTCTTTTTCGAACAAAGTTACAAGGGACCTGGAGGTCCGACAAGGGCCACAAGGCCACGCCGCCAGTGCAGCGGAGCGAGGTTTAGGCCCAGGGGGCTGCGCAGGACCCGGCCAATCAGACGACTCGGAGCGGGATGCCCAGTGAATGTTACCCCTGGCTCATCCCTGGCATATCCCTGCTCCTCGTAGGACATCCGTCTCCTCCTTAGCCCGTTTGGTCCGCCGCCCATCGTTGAACGTCCCGGGTGGTCATCAATCACCCTTGCGCGCTCAGACTCCCTCAGGGCTCGCTGCACCAGCTCCTCTCGCTGCCCATCCCCCCAGACGGGCCTGCCAGGCCCCTTCACCAGCCTGTTGCAGTGTTGCAACTTTGCATCCGTCCTCTCCCTCACTACTCACGTCTCCCCCTCGGCCATCTTCTCACGAGCTTGCAACAGTCTCCATCACTTGCCGCCGCGTCCCCATTGGCATTGCACACCGCTGTGCTGTGCTGCTCCCCATCCATATCCCTTCACGGCCGCATTTCCCTTCGCCCTCTTCGATAGAGCCCTTCCATCGCTCTCTGCCATATACCCGCTGCGGATTGGTGTCTCAACCTGCGGCAACTCCCAGAGTCAGTGTTGCAGAATATCTGTCTTTGCTTCGAGTACGTTTTCACGCCTCTTTACACCTCCAGAGACATACTCACCACCCCTTCGCTCCAGCCCCCTTCAATCGATACCATCTTCGACGCGCCACGACGTTCCCTTTCCTTTGCGCGTCTTCTCCCCGCCATATTCGCCATTGACTTGGCTCGCCGTTTCCCTCGTTTACATTTCCTCGTCCTGGAAGTATATACCTGGTGTGCCCGACTTCCACGACGTCGAGGGGTTTTTCGTTTTGACAGCTTGCCGGGAATAATTGGGACCCTATAGCTTCGTCATGAGGACGCAGTTGGAACGCTAGCCGGATACACAGCACCCTTCCTCTATCCTCTCGCGACGACCCTCGAAAACTCACGACTCCTTTATTTGGGACCAACGCCCCTCCCCGTCCATCTCGAGAATGGGCCTTCCAGAAGCCAAATTTGCCTTGAGCGGCCATTGCTCAGTCATCCACAATAACACACTTTATGTGTACTCGCCTGCCGGATTCCAGTCATTGGCCTTGGAAGAAGGGGCACAATGGGAGCAACTCCCCATGGACATCTCCCTGACAGGCGCGCTGTGTGTCAAGGCCGTGCCAGGTGGGAATAAAGATGCGGCCAGACTGTACATCGTAGGTGGATCCGTGAACGAAACTGCTGCAGGGTGGAACTACCCGGGTTTGATGCACTACACGTTCGCTCAAAAGAAATGGGACTGGGTCCGTCCGGAGACATTTGTCACTCAAAACCGACAGAACCACGCTGCCACATACATCGACGATGCTCGGTCTATTCTAGTGTATTCAGGATCCCAGACCACCGGGGACAATGGCCCATCATCGCAGACCTTCCTCATTTCAACCGAGCCGCCCTTCAGAGTCCTGAGCTCGCCTTCAAATGATGCACCGCCCGCTGTGCGGCCTCTACTCTTGCCATGGGACAAGAAGACGGCCGCCCTGCTAGGTGGCGGAGCCCAGAACAAAGCTGTCTTCTTATTCAGCTGGGAAACCGGCTGGAGGAATCTCGGTGTTACTCTCACCAAGCCTTTTGTGAACCAGGACGCCGAACAATGCACATTGGTGTCCGGAGATGACGGGAGCAAGGTCTTGGAGAGGTTTGACATGGGCGTGACTCCGAACAGGGTCTCTCGCATTGCACTCCTCAATCAAGGTGGAACTATTGCCGCCCCCGGAACGACCGTGGGGGATAAGGCCAAACGACTTACGGTCAACGATTGGCCGGCGTACAATGGCACCTTCGCTCCCACCGAAACTCGCGCAGGATTCTCTATTGCCCAGGACGATGCAGGTCTCGCGGTTATTAGCGGAGGAAACAAGGTGGATCCGTTGTGCATATTCGATCAACGTGCCAACGAGTGGGTGAACGCAACGAAACTCTTTGCCGGCGGGCAGGTGGTGATCCAATCGAGCCCGTCCGCCACAGTATCAACAGGAACTCCAACGTCGACCGAAGCTCCGGCAGCCTCATCTTCCGGTGTCGAGGCTGCTGCTGCTGCGCCTGACAGAAAGGCCAGGATGCTGACCGTACTCGGTGCCACCCTTGGAGCCATATTTGGCATTGCAGCACTTCTGGTCCTCTTTCTTCTGTGCCTTAAACGCAGCAAAGCAAAGAAGAAGAGGAATATTCAGTCAACTTATATCGAGAAAGATCGCCTCAGCTTCGCCGACCGCGGTGCACGTTTCATGACCGAGGCCGGAGGGTCGATAAATCAACAGTACTCTGGCTCTCAAACCTCACTAGCAATTGTGTCTGGCCAAACGGGAACAAATCACAAGAGGGGATTGGGGCCATTGGGTAGTGACGCAAGTACAGCGGGGTTGATCAACAAGAAGAGCCCGCTAGCATACTCGGAACCTGTGGAGCTGTCCAAGTTCGACCTCAAACCGGAGCCTGTCGAAGAGGAGAAGATTGTCCGACAGAACTCTGGTCGAAACCCACTGCGAGGGATCGGACCCGCTGGGCGGAGTCGCAGTTCTGGTTGGAGCAAATACTTTACCAACAACGAAGCCACCAACCTTGCCCAGCCATCCAACCGGTCCACTTACGCGTCGGAGCGAACGAGTACAGGGAGCCAATCCAACTATACTGATTCGCGCATGCTCTCCCACATGGTACCTCCTCTCGAGATCCCGAAGTTCGAGAATCAACGCGTGAGCAAAGTACCGACAGGAAGCCCGACTCTCGGGAATTCTCAAGAGAATCTGCCCGCCCAGCCCATGCAAGCAGAACTGGGGCGGGCGAACTCGAATGGCAGCACGAGCTCACGGCGTAGCCAGGACGATTATTACCATCGTGCCCCGGTCGAGTCCTGGACACCTGTGGGTTCTCGGGAACGGCCCCCCAGCAGTACCTATACGAATAGCATAGTTGGCGATAGCCAACTTCGGGATGGAACGAGCTCATACTACCCCGATGGCACCAGCTCGTTCTATCCAAAGAGTGGCTACAGCTCTTTTTATCCGGGTCAAACGCCGTTACTCCCACCCGACGGCCGTGAGAGTACAGTCACCGTCTTCCCCGGTGGAAAACCAGGAAGCAATGGTGTCGCGTCTCATCCTGCGAACACTGCCGGTTCCGGTTTCAACCTGCCACCCAGGATAGGGAACCTAGAGGACCGCGAGAGTACTGTGACCGTTTTCCCACGTGGAGTGCCTGAGGGACCCACCAAGAACTCGCAGCAAGACATGTCTTGGTTGAACCTGGGTGCTGGGAAATGAGCAACCCAGTCAGAATGAACCTCAGTCTCTCTGTGCGTCCCACGGGACATGTCTGAGCCTCATGCACCTGCAATTACTCTCCGTTCCGTGGACATGCATATATCCAAACTTCTACGTCTCTCTCCGCATCTACGCCGGACCGCCACGATCACAAAAGCGCTTTCTTTACCCATTATATTCTATGCATGCATAGCTGTATTCAGCGCCGGGCGTTTCATCAACTTTGCTTCCCCATTTTTGGTTCCGGCCAAGGTGTCTCACAACCTATCGATCCTCTTTGTACCCTCCATCACAAGCACATGTGCTTTCTCCCTCTTTCTCACCTAGTCGGTCACTACAGATACCCGACACTCCTGCTGGAGTCGTCAACTTCCTTACCCTCTCTATCCGACGCCGATGTGTAGATATTACTACCACTGTTTTCTTCTCTCCTCTGCTTTCTTTTTGGTCCTTTCAATCGGCTCGCTTGCTTGCCTTTGTGAATAGCATGGTAGCTTACTTCTTTGTATCTTCTTTTCTCTTCATTTCCTATTCTCTTTTCTTTACCTGTGCCTCTATGCTTTCCTCTTACTCTGCTTCCCTTCTGTCCTTCATTTCCCTCTCTGGGTCATTGCTGGCGTCTTATGGAATAACGCAAGACGGATGGAAGCGGAAGATGAAGGGGATTGATAATTTTAGTGGTTTTTGTTTGCTCACCGTTGATCGGCGGTGGGCGAGTCTATGGAGGGTGGATGAGCAACCTGGCTTATCCCTAAACAAGCTGAGCTTACGGGTTTTCGTTGGATTCGAAGTAAGGAGGATGAGGGAGGGAGGCGGTGATGGATAGGGCTGCGGCCTGCCTAGGCGTAGGACTATGTACAGCGGAGCTCAGGTGATGGATGATGATCATGGTGGCTGTAGTAAATTCTAATCTCTGAATGGAGCTGGTTCGCAAAGACTAGATTTTCGCTGCTTGTTGTTACTTGTATTGGTGCCTTTTGGTTTCATTGTGTGGTACATAGCTTTAGGGTTCTTCAGCTTGTAAATCCAGTAAACCTGAGCTAACCTGTTAGCGCGGTCCACGGTGCAGGTGCAGGGATACGCGCTGGTCGGAAACAGCCTAGACGCAGACCGGCGCGTGTTGCGCCCGCAACTAATGAGTGAAAGAGAGATGCAACCGCCGACAACGTGAGTGTCTTCACTTCACCGTGCTGGGGGGTTATATAGCCTCATGTCTACCCCGCTGAGCCATCTTGACACCCTCCCCATCCACAACTTTTTTGCTTGACCTGTTGTCCTTCTTCATCATGGTATGTTTACATCCTCAATCTCGCATCGCCTTTAACATCTCATCCCCACCCTTTAATCCCCCCCACAAACAACCCACATTAACAGCTCCCCCAGAACTCCCGGTCCCTCCGCCGTCTCGCTGCGGACCACGCCTCCCTCCACACCTCCGGCCTCCCACCCAACTACCTCTTCCCTCCATCCAGCTCCGCCTCCGACGACCTCCCCTCAGACCTGACCTCCCTCGACGTCCTCCTCGCTGGTCCCCTCGGCACCCCGTACTCTACGGGCCTCTTCAAACTGCACCTCTCTATCCCGCCCACCTACCCCAACTCACCACCGACGGCGCACTTCCGGACGCGCATCTGGCACCCCAACATCGACGAGCACTCGGGCGCCGTATGCGTGGAGACGTTGAAGCGAGATTGGAGCTCCACGTTGCGGTTAAGGGATGTCCTGGTGACTATTAGCTGTCTACTGATTCAGCCGAATCCGGCGAGCGCGTTGAACGAGGATGCGGGGCGGTTGGCGGTCGAGGACTGGGAGGGGTTCTGTCGGCGGGCGAGGCTGATGTGTGGGGTTCATGCCGGTGTGCCCGGGGAGATGGCTGAGGCGGTTAGGGAGGCGCAGAGTAGGGGCGATGATGTTGATGGTGAAGAGAAAAAGAAGGGAGAGGGAAATAAGGTCGTGGAGGCGGAGAGGAAGAGCGAGGGCGCTGCGAGTCGATCGACTAAGGGGAAAGAGAAGGCTGTTGTTCCAGCGGAAGACGAAGAGAATAACGCGCAAACGTTGCTCTCCCGCGATGCTGATACGGACCCCGAGGCCGATTGGATTCCTGGCCCACCAACACATATGGCTGCTCCTCCTCCTCCCTTCTCCGAGCGCTTAAGGACAACAGCAAAGGAGAATGTGTTCGGTATCAAGGGCCTCGAGGACGACGACGCGGACGCCATGGCACTTGACACGCCCCCTCTTGTGAGCGCGAAGCTCACGGCTCTGTCTACTGAAGGATCCTTTAGCCAGCAGCATTCGTTCAGTCTGCGTGTACCGCCTCCCGCCCAACCCATGGCCCGGAATCCTGTCCTCCCAACATCCCCACTCACCCGCAACCACACCACGACTCTTCCCCCTCCTTCCTCCAGCCTCGCCACCGAGTCTCAAACCACGCATCCACTCCTCACGGAATTCTCATGGACATGGCAAGATGCGCAGATCATCCACTCCTCTGCCGCTACATCGTCTCCACGCAAAACCGCCGCCGTGTCTGCCGTACGGAAGCGTCTCGCTACGCCGGACTTTGCGGAGCGCGCCGAGTGGGAGGTTAGCAAGTTTCAGCGCACGGGATGCGATCTGCGGAGGTATAACCGCGGGGATTGGGGCCCTAGGGTTGGTATAGGGCGGTTGTGAAGGGCAAAGGGCCGCAAGAAAGTACTCCAAGTGGAGTCCACTGTCCAACGTTTAATTGGGAAAGGATGAGGGGCGGTCATGTTGCAAGCGACATTACCGCGGTGTTTTATTGGGGATGATGATCTGGATGATGGAAGGGTGGGTGGGCTTCCTGTTGCGTTTGTGTATATGTGCGTGCATATGGAGTGTCTTTCAGCGCGGGAAGGTGGGCTTTTTCTTCTTTTCCTTGTGTGTTTTATCAGTACGGGCTGGAATGAGTTGACTTTTGGCGATTCTCCTTGCAAGGGACTTGTGCACTTGGGACGAGGAGTCAAGGGTTAGGCGTTTGACCGGCTACGGCTGGAGGAGTATATCACAACCGTCTCTGCATCAGAGCATGGTGCCTGGATATCCAACATCACTGCGTCGCAGTCGAACCGAATACGAATGGAATGATTGATTACCATAAGATACACCTGAACGCCTCCATCCAGCGCCTACCCCCTAAAACCCACAAAACAATATGCTACGCTATGCCATGCAACGAGAGGAAAACAACGTGCTCTACTCCATTCCACATGCATATGCTTTCGTGCGAACTTCGTGGATGTACGTGGTCACATTAGATGCACCCTCACCCTTCCACTTCACTTTCCACCTTTCTCCTCTCGTACCATATCTTCATGTCGTCAATACTCTAAGCCTTCAACCTCCTCTCCTCACACTTCACACACACGGGATCCTGGCTTTCGCCGCGCAGAAAATACCTCCCATCGTCGAATGGACCGGAGCATTCCTACACCATGAAACATTAGTCTTCTTCCAATCAACAAGACAAAGGCGAAATTTCAAGCACTCACCACACAGCAAAAACACCCCATATGCCACTCCGCCCCGAGTGCCTTGACGACCGTATCCGTCACCGGCTTCCTACACTTCTTACACTTCGCACTGTACCGATTCGTATGGCACCCGACGCACCACGCATACCCGTCCTTCTCGACAAACGGCGTCGTCGAGTCGAACGGATCGCCGCACTGCGCGCAGAAGAAGTGCCCGACGTGCCACTCGGCGCCGCACGCGACCACCACCTCGCCCTCGATGGGCGTCTTGCACGACTTGCAGCGCGGCGAGAACAGCTCGTGGAAGTCCAGGTGGCAGAAGAACCGCATGCTCTCGTCGCCGTCCTCGTGCTCGAGACGTAGCATGTCTTCGTGTGTCGGGTGTGTGGGAAGGAACGCAATGTCCTCCCCGCGCATCCGGGCGCGGATCCGCGCCACGCGTTCGGCGTACTTGTTCTCTGGTTCCGGGTAGAAGGCGACGCATTCGAGGTGCTCGCCGCAGTGGTGACAGCGGAAGCAGTCGGGGTGGAAGCGGCATCCCGCGGCCGAGACGATACGGCCGGAGATGGGGAGCGCGCAGTGCGTGCAGAGAGCACCGGAGCGGACGCTCGTCGGGGTCCAGTGAGACTGGTTGTTCATGGCACCGGCTCTGGAGGCAAAAGACTTTGGGTTACCTCGGCCGGCTGAAGGTGTTGGCAGTGGCCTGGTGGAGCTACCTGGGCCATTGACGTTGATTGATGGGACTGATCGAGTCACTGAGATTGAAGGAGCGTTGATCTTTGGGGTTGGCGCTGTTGGTTCTTTGATAGAGACGGTCGGGATCGATGGTGTTATGGATATCGACGGAGCCTTCACACCCGCACCCGAACTGGCTGGGGTGACCGAGAGGCTGGGAGGGTCATTGACTGAGATGGTGGGAATTGGAGGCATGGGAGATGATTGAGGGCGCGGTGAAGGGGTCTGGGAGACACTTATTGTTGGTACAGGAGCCGGGGTGGGGTCAGGAGTGTTGACTTTCCTTGACATGCCAATACTAGGAGGTATTCCCCTGGCCTCCTCATGTGTATTGGCAGCAGGGGCTTGGGATCTCCTAGCAAAAGGTGATTTGGGGACTGAGGATAACGTGGATAGCTTGGACACGCCGGTCAATGTGCCTGCACGCTTCGGTGGTTCATCAGGGACATTGGCAGTTGGCACAGCAGGCGCTGTGACAGATTTAGACAGCGGGCGAGGCTGGCTGGAGGCCTCATCAATTGGCTTGGGCTTCGCCTCTGGCATGGACATCTCTTGCTTGAGTTCAATCTCTTTCGGTTTCCAATCCTTCTGGAAAGAAACAATGGGTCGGCCAGGGCTGTCAGACACCACACTGGGTGTAGGGAGCTTCGGGCTTCTATCTTTGAGCTTGAAACCGGTAGCGGCACGAAGCTCCTCGCTTCTTATCTCCTTGCCATCTTTCATCTTGACTTCCGGCTCGTTCTCGACATCTGACTTTGCATTCTCTTCGGGTTTAGGCTTAGTAGGAAGAGCTGCATTCGAGGTGTAGGCGGCATTGCGAGACTGGGTTGGTGGGTTATTCTGAATCTCGATGCGATCAAGTCGCTGTTTCATTCCCACTGTGGGGTCTGTGTTTGACCTCCCAAGCAAGTTTCCCTTCGCGAATTGGACCCTGCTGAAGGGATTGCGTCTGACAGAAAGGGGGAGTTTGTTCAAGGTCGAAGGTTCGGCAGGAGTGAGCGCAAGCGTTGGTGCAGGAGCAGTAGTAAGAACTGCAGCAGGGGCGGGATCGGGACCAGATGCTTTGGATTCTTCCTCGGGTTCTTCGTAGATCTTGTTGTTAGGGCCATTGAGCAGGCTTCCGCTGACCTTTCTCCGGGAAGCGCTACTTCGCCTCCGCTGGCGCACCTCGGAGGGGTTCGAAGAAGTTTTAGAGACAAGAATATCAGATCCCTTCTTCCTGTCGGCCGGAAAGAAGCTATCCTTAATAGGAGAGGTACTGAATCCCGCATTCGCCGTAACAGAAGACCCGCTAGGCGTGCGGTGGCTCTGGAGGCTGCTACTTCTACTCCCCGCCGTCGAGCTCCCCATCGAACTCCTCTTCCTCAACTTGGAGTTCCTGCGCTGCAGATCCTCGTCTCCCCTCGGGAGACTCCTGCTCCTGATGTGGCCGGTGCTCTTCCCAACCCCCGGATACGCGTACGGGGCATGCGGTTCGTTCTCCTTTGCATTCGGGTTGCGATGTTTCCACACCAGCTCGGCAGCCTCGTCCCGCGCTGCAGTATAGAGCCGATTCTCGTCATTGACGTCCAGCTCTTCCATGGCAAGTCTTAGCTCTCGCGCTTCCTCACGCTCCCGCTGTCTCCGTGCGTCTTCTCGATACTGTATACTTGACGTCCGCTCCCGCCCCACCGAAGAGGTGGATACATTGCGACCACGGGGCGGTTGAACGAGCGCTCTCCCCCTGGTAGTGCTTGTTAACACCTCATCGATACTCATATCCGATGTAGTTCTCTGGTGTGACGTCGACGACTTCTCTGATCCAGGTACCTTTGGGGGTTGGTTTTCCACCTCGACGGCGGCGTCTTTGAAGGTTGATTGCGTCAACGGAGATTCAGCCGGTGTTTCCGAGAATTTCGACGCGGAGCGGCTGGACCAGGTGTTGAAATGTGCGGGAGGAGGACGCGAGCCGACGGGACGGGTTGGGCGGTTGCTGCGGAGGTCTTGCAGGAAGGAACCTATGCAGAGAAATGTGAGTGGGAATTCAGGAATGGGTTTTTGTAAAATTTCTTACTCATTTGCTCGTTGGACATGTATGTTGGCCCCGGGGACATGGCACGGTCTCGTTCCTTGTACATGATGGAATGCACTTGGGCGTAGGCTTGTTTACGGCGGTGAAGCTTTAGCGAGAGCAAAAGGCGGGATGGGCACGAGATGGAAAACAGAGTATGCACGAAAAGGTCACTGTAAATGTTAGGGAGAAGAATGGAATGAAAAGATCACTGAGTGGAGATGTATGCAAGCAACTGAGGTCTTGGTGGCAGCTCAAGTTGGAGCGGTCAGTCATGGCGGTCCAACATTGGTTGCTGTAGAGACATGGGCGTCCGTGCGCCGGGAGATCGCACCCCTGTCCGGCTTTTGTGGGGATCGCGCATCGCTTGTCCTCCACGTCCACGCAAGCCACCGAGAAGTTAGGAAATTGGCAAGATCTATCATATAAACATCTATAATGATATGATAAGGACAGTTTCCTTGTTACTGCTGAACTGCCTCTAAACTACATGTTGCCTATTCTAGAACCAATATACCCTATAAGAGGAGCGGTGAGAAAGCCAGCGCATCGTCCGCAAATAGTACAGTATACACCCATCATGCCCAATCCAGTAAACGCGTCAATGCTCAATCAATGTGCGAAGAAGACCATATACTCCGCTTCGGTCCTGGTCGAAGCAACAAAATGACCGTGGGTATCGAAATCACTCTCAAAAAAAAAAAAAATCCCATCAACTGCCGAACCTCAACGACCTCCCATCGGTGATTCGCCATGCGGCGGGCCCATGGAACTCCATCCCATGTTGATGCTCTCCAGCATCTGGTTCCACGCACCGTCGGACATGGGTGTCATGCCTGCGTTTCCCGTACTCATGGCTGACATGTCCCACTCGGTCGTCATGACGAAGCCTGAGGACACGGAGGCTGAGGCATTGTATAGATCTGCTGAGAAGAGATCAGAATCATTCGTGGGGAAGAAGTTGGTGTCTGCGGTGCTGGTGTGGGGGAGTGGCATCGTGTTGGACAAGCCCTTGGGTGAGGCGCGGTACGGCATGTTGTGTATGTCGTTGTTGGCTCCGGGCGAGTAGGATGTGTGAGATGTAGAGCCTCCTCTTGATTGTGATTGTGAGTTGCTCGTGGCGGGGCTGGGATGGTCGTCTGTCGAGACGTCCATTTCGGTGGTGTCTGGTATTATGTAGGCGGCGGATGCGTATGTGTCTTGGTCGGGTTGGCGGCCTCGCTGTGGTATATCCATCGTCTGAGACGGGACGAAGGGGACGGCGTGCTGGGTATCCATGTTCACAATGGTGTTGTTGACGTGGAATGGCGGACCTGGCGTGTTGCCCGAAAATGACGACGCAGAACTCTGCATCTCGGGTCTTGGGTTCGCCACGTAGTTGTCGTGGGCGTGGGGAACCTTGTTCTGGTTATCGGTGGGCATCGTTATCGTTGTACATCTAGGAGATATCAGCATGAGGATCGATCTAGTATACACTGGAGCGCTTACCCCGTCATTTGTTCGTTCACCGCCCGTTGGCGTGTTCGAACATGTTCCAAACCCGGCATATCTGTGATGGAACCCGCGGATCGTCTCTGATCTAAGCCCATCAAGCCAGCTGACTCCAGGTCAACGTCGAGCTGGGCCAAGAATGATTCCGTCAGGGGGTTCTTTCGACGGAGCGCTGTCATGGCTTGCAATAAGAACTGGAGAGTGGCGTTCATCTGGGAGTCTTTCGGTCGAGTCTTGAGGTACTGGACAAAGACGCGTGCTGCGACGTAGACACAGAATGATATGAAGGGATTCATCTGCATTCATTAGCACAGATCATGCGTGGAGTTTCTCTCGCTCACATACCGATGACAGGTCCATGTGGCTGATCATTCTCATCACAGTGGCGACTTCTGCTGCCGCGGTGACACATCGAATCTTGCTCTCATTGCTCACAGTGATTGGCAGCCGATACTTGTCCGCTTTGAATATCGCCGCTTGATGGAGGCAGATAGTGGATGTATGCAGGCACATATTCAGGAAGACGACATTCTGGTCTGACAGACCATCCGGAAGTCGCAAGGCATCAGGTAGCGAGAGCGCTGTATTCAAAAGAAGACTCTCAAGTTCGCGATGCCGGGTCCAAAATCCTCCGTTCAGATCATTGTCCCTGTCATCGGGGCCGGGACGATGCAGATGCAAAAGGTTGCGCCCAAAGAGCGCGGCGGTGACTATGACTCCGGCAAAAGGCTCCAGTTTAGCGGCTCCATTGGGCTGCATTGCTTGCTCCAGTGATGTTGTTGGCATCGCCTTGCTCTTTTCGAATGCTTCTTCGCTCGAGGGAAGATTGGTCATGATCTACAGGGGGTCAGCAACGCCATCGTGGACCCGGTCTCTTGAAGGTACTCACATCTTTCTCCTCGATCGTCATGGGCCATCCTGTCCCGATACTTGCGTAGCGATCCACACAGAACGCCATCCAGAAAGTCCGTCTGCGCTCTTCGCGTTCCGTCCAATCTTTTGGGGGCGGCAAACACTGCTTCACGTCCAAGCCGGCGCCGTCCAGGCGATGTAGTTGCATCATCTGCGCGAGGCGGACAGCCCTTCCGGCGGACATCCAAGCTCTGGGGAAGTACATCTGCTTGAATTCATAAGTGCATATGAGTGTCCACGCTTGGCAATGGCCGACAGTGATGGTAGCTTCGCCATGGCCTCTCATCTCATCCATGTGGGCGTATTTCCTTGCCCGCTGGTAGAAATGCTCCTGCAGCGCCTCGTACTTGTCTGTGACGGAAGCAGCCAGGCACCACATGATGTAGCGCAAGCACACGGCGGGTCGCATGTGGGGGGCAAGGTTCATGGCGGCCATGAACCGTGGCTTGTGGATGACGGGGACGGAGTGGTGGATTTTGGAGAAGTATATCTGATAGCTGATCCGCGTCAGCTGGAGGTGCAGGACCAGAAAGAGCGCACTGTACTTACAGATCATCCATGACATCCTGAGGTGGGAGAGGCTCATCAAGGCCCAACCCGATCATCTCCCAGGGATACTGGCCCTGAGCTGTCTGCGCCTGGGCGGATGCGGCTTGTTGGAACACTTCTGGACTGGGAGCGATGACTTCTGCGAAGGAATTCGGTAGTTTATCAGCACTGTTGGGCAGTCCTTGTTGCAAGGTGCTCGCGACGTAGGCGGAAGCTGGATCTTGCCGAGTGGATTCTTTATTCTGGTCGGTAGACTCCTGGTTCTTCAGGAGTGTCTCGACTTGTTCTGGGGAAACCTTGGTAAGTCGCTGCGTATGTTGAAGATACAAGGAACATACGTAGTCTGGCTTCTAGAAGCTTGACATAGCCCCTCTTGGGGCCGCTCTTCTTGCGCACCTCGTCATAAGCGCAGTCATGAGACAGGCGTTTACAGGTCCCGCATGCCGGCCTGGTACCATCGCATTTCAACTTCCTCTTGCGACAGAGCACACAGGCTATCCTCTTCGGTTGCTTGGCGGCATCATTCGGCGCATCGGTGCCGTTGGGGGTTTGGGAGGAATTTCCGTTCCTGTTGGGTTCAGGGACCTGCTGGGACAGGTCGTTGAAGAAGGTGTCGTCGGGTGAGTCGGAGTCGGTTGAAGGCATAGCTCAGAGAGACGTGCGATCCCCCCCAGCTAGGGTGAGGGACGTCCAAAAAGTGACTGGTGGGGGCTCCGCGGGCTGGCCGATGGAACAATCGACGATAGCTGAAGGAGAATTACGGTCCGGCGCATTCAGTGAATGCGATCGCACAGGCGGAGGAGTCAAGTTGGGGTTTCCGAATAAAGAAAATGCAGCGCAACGCTGAGGCGCGATCAGGCATCACTTGAGAGTACGCAGCAGCATACGGCACGGTTGACGACACACCGTGGCAGAGATCGAGATTGATCGTTTGGGGGCCGAAAGGAATGAGTAGCAGGTCGAAGTGTCGTAAGGGCACAGGAGGAAAAGGAGAGAGAATCAGTCAGGGTTGGGGGGGGCTGAGGGTGCGCCCTTTTGGAGGCAGTGTTTCTTGCGAGAAGAGAGGATGCGAGGTGCAGATGGATAGTCTCGGCGATCGCGTCTTTCTGGAGCAGCGGAGCAGCGTTTCTTTACGCCCTGCAAGCCACAGCCGCATGTCCAGAGATGGGATGGACGAAATGCCACGGAGGCCCCGACACGGGCGCACTCACAAACCCCGCCGCATGAGAATATACACATCCAGTCAGCCGCTATACCGCTTCCGTACAATGCCCAGCATACGCTGCATAACACAAGTATGCCTTCATCTGCCGCCTACACGAATTAGACGGCAATATTCTCTTATTACTCGAAGAGGAGTTCGAGGCAAGCTACAGCATAGGATTGCCACAGATGCCTTCCCGGCATAGTCCGAGAGTATTGTGTAGTAGTCGCCTCCATCCCGGTAGAGCGTAGCATCCCAAAAGACATCAGACGGAAGATTGATCATGTATTCGGGGGTAGTCAGGGGCCGCATAGTAACACGGCCGAGGAGTATAGGTATGGTACAGATGGAAAGACACAGATACTGATACATCATAAACACTCGCCGCCTGCTGTTTATCTCGGCCGCCGCTTGCCCTGGTTTCGCGGTCGGTCCTGCACAAGGAATACGTGCTTGTTCCTCTTGTGTCTGGTCTTGTAACCTCCTTTGGCCTGTTCGATTCCATTAGAAGTGCATCTCCAGCCGCAGATACGATACTCACCGGAGTGCCCCATGGACTGACGGGGTGCACGTTACCCTTGGATTTACCACGTCCACCACCGTGAGGATGATCGGCTGCCCGATGTTAGTCCGGGAATGCATGTAGAGAAGAGAAATCATACCAGCGTTCATGGCGACACCACGGACCTCGGGCCGCTTGCCCATCCATCTTGCTCGACCAGCCTTGCCGAGCGACGTGAAATGGGACTGGATGTTGCTGGCAACGCCAATGGTGCAGCATGCATCGGGGCTGACCTTGCGGATCTCTCCGCTCTGCAACCTGACGATGACGCTCTTGACATTGACCCCCTTGGGTGTTTCGATCTCCTCCTTGTTGACCACAGTGGCGTACGTGCCAGCGCTGCGGCAGAAGACACCTCCGCCCTTTGTCTTGGAGCCCACGTTGTAGACCTGAGTACCCAGCGGCACCATGTGGATTGGGAGACAGTTGCCTCGAGAGGCAGTCTTTGCAGCGAGCATACCAGGATCCATGACACCACCCATGCTGTCCAACAGCTCCTGAGGGATGCCCGAGCGGTAGCTCTGAATCTCATCGCCGGCTCTCATGCCGTCCGCAGCGACGATATAAGTCTTCTCTCCGGTCTCGACGCGAGTGATGAGGGCCAGGTGAGCGGTCCGATTGGGGTCATATTCGATCCGCTCCACGACATGCACACCGGGAAGATAGCGCTTATAGTCGACAATCCGTATCCTCCTCTTGTGTCCACCTCCGCGGTGCCTGACTGTGACTTGTCCACTGTTATTGCGTCCTCCGAGATGCTGACCCTTCTTCGCAATGGTGAGCTTGAGGTATGGGCGGCCCTTCCAGAGGTGGTCATTGACGGGGCGCTTCAGATGCCGCAGCCCAGGTGTGCGTGGCTTGTAGGTCCTCAATGGGATGAAGTGCTCTCTCCGCGATCCCGATCCTCCCGTTTCCAACTGAGCACCCTCAACAGAGATGGTCGGATTGACGGCCGGCGGGGGAGCACGTTCGACGGCGGTCGCATAGGTCCTCGCGGGCTGGAGGAAGGCCCTGCCGAGGCGTACGGGGAGTGAAAGACATATCCGTGGTTGCAACATGTTTCACAAGCGAGGCCCAAGGGCCATTGGACGGTGGGGGGACGGTATAGGAGCGAGGGGACGCACCTGGGCAGACGGCACGTTGGTTGACGTTCACTCTCGTGAGGCTTCAGAGTAGGACCCCGAAATTCAAGGTTCTCAGGCTCAACCGGAAGCGGTTTAGCGTATCCGGGGTCAAGCCGAACGACATCATCCCTGTCTGACGCGGCGGCCCGGCAACCACGTCGACGAAGCCTCAAAACCCAAATTTGGTGTGCTCCTTCTTCTCCTCTTTCTTCACACTGCGATCAACCATTATTGCCTGCACAAGGCATTTTGCTCTTTTTATTTGCACACCTTCATCACCCGAACTCCCCTTCTTCAGCGCGTTCGCATCGCATCCCATCCCATCCCCAGAGCGCGTCCTGGCTCTTCCCGCGTCGGCGGTCCTTGCAAGGTACCTTAGGTAAGCGAACGTCGCGCTCTGATTGGTCCATCCTTCCCTCACGCTGGGCGCGCGACTTTGGCGCAACCCCGTGGAACTCTTGGAACTCTGGGAAAACCGGACACGGATGACTAAGCCCGCCCAGCCTGCTCACCTCCAAAACAAACCCGTGCTTCGCCCATCAACACACCACAACACCTTGGACGAGCACCAGCTACAACAACCTCTCCACGCACTCTTGCGCGTTGCTGTGCCTTCCGGAGCTGGACTTCTCTGCCGTCCCCCGAATCATCAACATTACGCCCGCTGGTCTCCACGGATCTTCTGTTTTCATTCTCCGCGTCCCATCACCATCGCTGCCCCATCTTATAGAGCGTGTCTGCTCCTTGGACCGTCGCGAGCTGACACGCCCACTCTGTCCAACAGACCCTCGCATCTCTTCCGGTACACTCGTCTCCTCCTGGATTTCCTCGTCTACCTTGTTTCCGCTGCCTCTTCCTCTCGCAATCGAGTCAACTGACGTTGTCAACAGTGCATCATAACAACGCCGTTCATACCGCATTGAGGCGTAATACTTAATCCGATACCCTTCCCATACGACATAGCCTTGCAGAACTTATTTAATATTGCTTGCCATGTCTCAAGTCGTACGTTCCTCACCACCCCCTTCTTAATATCACGTCGTCATACGACCGCGTGTTGGGAGCCAACTTGGAACGGCAACTATCTAACACGTATAAACAGAGTCGGTCCCTACGCCATAGGGTTGTGACGAATGAGAACGACGAGAATGCTGCCGTGACGCGCGTGACGCGTGCTAAAAGCGCGGCTCTCAGTAGCAAAGACTCCGCATCAGACCCGCCCAAGAAGGCACTGCAATCGAAGAAGTCAACCACCGCCCTCGCTGCGAATGCCACGACCCAGACGAGAAAGCGCGCCGCGTTAGGCGACAAGAGCAATGTGACCAACACAGAGAGTTTGGGAGCGGGTGCCAAGGACGCGAAGGAGAACAAGAAGCCATTGGCCACCAAGACCGGACCCGTATCAAAAGCAGCACATCCTACCAAGGTTCAGAAGCCTACCAGGACAACATCGACGCGTCACGTATCGAAGGAGAAGACCACGTCCGAACTCAAGCGCCCGGCTAGCGGAGCTGGCATCGGCGGTGGTGCCACAAAGAAGCGAATCACATCCAAGCAGACCACCATTAAGGAGGATAATGAAGACGCAGAGAACGTTCCCCCGGCTCCGCAGTCGAATGTCACGGTTGAGGCAGTCAAGGTTACGCAGACGACCACCAAGGTCGAGCAAGTCAAGGAGGCGGTTGAGATCTACGAAGAGGACACCGAAGAGCAGGTGGAGATTCCCGACTTGGACAAGGAGGATGCTGAGGATCCCTTGATGGTTTCCGAGTACGTCGTGGAGATCTTCGAGTATCTGAAGGAGCTCGAGGTGGCCACCATGCCAAACCCCAACTACATGGACAACCAGAACGACCTGGAGTGGAAGCTGCGTGGCATCCTTGTCGACTGGTTGATCGAGGTCCAGACACGGTTCGGTCTCTATCCCGAGACCCTCTTCCTTGCCGTGAACATCATCGACCGTTTCCTCTCAACCAAGGCCGTTGAGCTGGATCGCCTGCAGCTGGTCGGTGTCACTGCCATGTTCATTGCATCCAAGTACGAAGAGATCCTATCTCCCCATGTCGGAAGCTTCCGCCATCTGGCCGAGGATGGTTTCGCCGAGGATGAGATTCTGAGTGCTGAGCGGTTCGTCCTCGCTGCCCTCAACTACGACCTCAGCTACCCCAACCCTATGAACTTCCTGCGCCGGATATCCAAGGCCGACAACTACGACATCCATACGCGTACCCTCGGTAAATACCTCATGGAGATCAGCTGTTTGGACCATCGGTTCATTGCGCATCCGCCCAGCCAGGTTGCTGCTGCCGCCATGTACCTGTCTCGGATGGTTCTGGAGCGTGGACCATGGGTAAGTTCCATCCCTGGCTCGACCCTCACATCATGCTCACCTTTGCCTTAGGACGCGACCCTAGCTCACTACTCCGGCTATACCGAAGAGGAGATCCAACCTGTTGTCGAATTGATGATCGACTATCTTTCCAGCCCAGTGATCCACGAAGCATTCTTCAAGAAGTATGCTAGCAAGAGATTTATGAAGGGTAAGCGTCTCGGGTCATTCTCAAATGGCAAGTACTGATGACCGTTAGCATCCATCCATCTCCGCCGGTGGGCCAAGGAGTACGTAGCGCAGTGGGGTAACAGCCTCAAGGAGAACTCCAAGCCCCGGAAATGAACGCGAAGGTGACCTTTACGACGCGATTCGACCGTTACACTGCGAACCAGCTGTTCGGTCTCAACCTCATTAGCCCCAGCGTTCCGTCCTGTTGCTTTTTGACGGACGCGATTGGCGTCAACGACTTCGATTTCGTCGCGGCCTATGTACGCCCATATCCTCACTATTCATGTTTGCATTTTGGCGTCAAACCCGGGCGGCGTTCGGAAAGGGGCACTTGGGTAGCGCGGGCTATTTGGCGGATCCCAGCGCTTCAGTGTGCGATTCTTAGCTTTCTAGGATGGCGTCATAGGGTGTTTATACCTGGTCGTCCTTGTTCCTTGGTGGCGCGTTTTGGCCCGGTTCCTGTTCTGTTTATCTTCATCTCTGCAAAAGGCTCTGGATACGACATCATAGCTCTATGGATGGTAACCCGAATGGTGGTGGCTATAACGGCTATTGATTGTGGTGGTGCGGGCTACGCTACATGTACAAGTAGTCACGCGGGTAGGAGCGTGATAGCAATGAGAGCCGCATTAGAGCTTTATCGTCGTATTTTAGATGGGATGGTGAGTGAGTGGATCTTGGAGCTCTTCGAAGCTTGAGCTCCATAGCTCGCCTGACTAACCGTTTCGGGAAATCCACATCGATTGCGACCTCGGGATGCGGGGCGCGGGGTGGCCCTGGATTCACCGCCCGGCAGAATAGCTAACAGCTCATGCATTGTCTGATGCTCCAGATCTCGTGTTCTGGGGTAACACCATTGTACGCTTCCAGAACTGCGAATCTCTACTATTTGATTCCCCACGTTGGTTGAAAATTAAAACAAGACGTCTCATTCATCATGGCGGAAGACCCAAAAGCCAAATATGCCATCCACGAGGCATGCCGTGAAGGGCAAAGTATGTCCTTCTCACTCACACCCTCCACACTCTCCTTTCCTCTCCTTGAGGTCGCAATTCGCACCACAAGGTCATTTCACTAACCACCCCGTCCCCACCAGCCCAAAAAGCCGAATCCCTCCTCCACGCCAACCCCTCCCTCGCTCTCCTCCACGACCCAGACTCCCGCCTCCCCCTCCACTGGGCCGTCTCCTTCTCCCACCTCCCCATCATCGAGCTCCTCATCACCGCCTCGGGCAAACACTTCGACGTCGACGCCACCGACGGCGCGGGCTGGACGCCCCTCATGATGGCCTGCTCGCGGCCCAACGCCGACCTCGACATCGTCAAGCTACTGCTAGCCAAGGACGCGAACCCCAACGCGAAGAACCACGCCGGCCAGACGGCGCTGCACTTCGCGGCCAGCAAGGCGAACCTGGATGTAGCGAGGCTGTTACTTTCGAACGGGGCGTCCGCCCGGCTGAGGGATAATCGCGATCAATTGCCGTTGCATCGTGCCGCGGCCGTGGGGTCGGTGCCCATGATCAAGTTGCTGCTGGGCGAGGGCAAGAGTCCTCTCAATGCGACGGATATCGATGGCCAGACTGCGCTTCATCACGCGGTGAGTGAAGGCCATGGGGATGCGGCGATGGCGTTGCTGGGGGCGGGCGCGGAGTGGGATAAGGAGGATAAGGAGGGGAAGAAGGCATTGGAGTTGGCGCCCGATGGGAGGACCAGGACGTACATATTGAAGGCGGCGGAGCGGGAGGGGATTGATTTGGAGTAATATTATTCGTCTTAAGGCGAAGGAGCAGTGTGATGGATCCAAGGCACGAGCTGAGCATGGCATGGACTGGCGTTTGATATGATACCCTTGATTTGGCATACATGCGTGGAATAAAAACCCTATCATTTCAATGTCAATGCCTCAAACTGCCATCAAATAAGCCTTCATGGAAAACCATAATTAGTCGGTCGCTTTTCCACCGACGCGAAGGAGGAGAACAAACACGGCCACGCCGGCCGGAAAAAACAGGACAGCCTCGAGGCGCTTCATCTAATCCCTTCCACTCCAGCGCAATCCTTCCTTTCTACTTCATCGTCTCCACCAAATCCCTATAAATCTTCTTCAAATCGGCCACATCCCCCTCCAATTCCTCTACCTGCTCACTCTTCTCCCCCAACATCTCAAGCGTAGTCTCATACCGCTCGTTCATCTCCGCCAACTCCTTTTCCAACTTCCCCACCTTCTCTTCCAGACCCCTCTTCTCCTCAATCTCCCGCATGAGCGCCACGACGGACTCGCGTGCCTCATCGCGCTGCGCCACTAACCGTGCCAATTCTTCTTTATTCGTCGCGCGCTCCGATTCTAGACGGCGGATGGTCGCGCTCATGCGCTCGACGAGCTGGACAGAGGGGCCGGCCCCGGCGGTGGAGACGGAAATCATGTCGTTGATTGTGCGTTGCGGGGACGAGGTCCCCATTTCGAAGGTCTCGTCGTGGTCGAACGTGTGGATGGAAGGGGTGTTGGAGCCGTTGAAGCCGTTGAGGTTGGAGGGAATCGAGTCCTGTCGCTGTGGCAGGCCTATTTCTGGACTGCGTAGGATATCCGGGCTGCGAAGGTTATGGCTGGGTCTTGAGCGGGCCGTTGATGGTCGTCGATCTTCGGCGAGCATGCGGTCCATAGGGGAGAGTGGCAGGTCAGCGGTCGAAGGAGATCGAGGCATTCCTCTCCTGCTGAGCCCAAGTGGGTCGGGAGAGTTCTTGCGGTTCAACGTGGATGGAGAGGCAGTGCGGAGATGGTTGCTCTCCGACGCTGAATATTGGGATTGCATTTCTGACCTCCACTTCGCCTTTTCCTCTTCCAGCTTCTGTTGTAAGTCGGCCTCCATCACTTTCCTCTCTTTCTCGAGATCTGCACGTGCCTCTTCCGCCGCTTGTTCCGCTTGCGACATTCGGGCTTGCATTTTCTCGGTCGACGTTCGTTGCGCGGCAAGATCCTGCTCTAATGTCCGGGCTCTCTCGCTGAGGGTTTCAAGCTCATCCTCGAGCCTGCGGGCCTTGGAATTGACTTCTCGCGCTTTTCGTCTAATGTCGGATTCCCGCTTCGCAGTCTCATCCCGTTCTTTTTCTAGGGCCGCAACGCGAGACGTCAATGTCCCCTCAATGCCTTGCCAGTTTTCCGAGGCGAGTGCATATTGCGTCTGCAGGGTTTCAATCTGGCGCAGCAGTTTGGCTTGGGAGTCACCAGTCGCTGAGGAAGATACTTCCTCCGACCGGCTACGGATGAGTTCTAATTTAGTTTCGAGATTCTAGCAGTCCGTCAGTACGGCTTCAGATAATGGGGGGCTTATCTGACGGCTTACAGCGATCTCCCCACGCAGCTCCAGCTCCACAACATTAGCCTTTTCGCGTTGTCGTGTAGCCTCATCCTTAGCCTCCTGGAGCTCTCGCTTGCCACGGTCTTCTGCAAGCTTCTTTTCTATCCGAAGATTCTCAATATCTTCTTTGAGTGAAGCAGTAACCCGCTTCTCAGCTTCCAAAGCCCCAGCTTGGACCCTCTTCTCGGCGTCTTCGGCTTTGGAAAGGGCGTCGCTCAACTGTCTCCTGAGCTCCGCTATCGTGAGCCCAGCCTCTTCCCGCTCTGCTCTTATGAGCTCTATGTCCTTCTCGATCTTGCTGACGATCTTAAGCTTCTGTTGGGCAGCTTTTTCAGCGGCCTCCGCCCGTCTAGCTTTCTCGGTCTGCTCCGCAGCAGTTTTCTCTGCCTTGGCCAGCCGTTGCTTGATTGCTTCTATTTGCTTATCCGTCTCCTGCGACTTTGCGTGCATTTTTCTGATAGTGGCAAGATGATTCATTTCCTTCTTCGAAAGCTTCTGGCCTTCTTCCATGAGCGCCGCGATCTGAGCATCCTTTTCCGCCAGCTTCCTGTCTGCAGGAGTTGTTTCCGAATCCGCAGATGCAGACGTGGCAGAAGCCGCCAATTGCTTGGTTAAGTACTCGAGCTTGGATTGTAGCGAGTCGATGCGCTCAAGATGGGAGTGTAGTTCCTCCCGGTGCTCGCGAAGCTTCTCTTCGTGTGTCGTTTGTAGAGCCGTGAGTGCTGCCTCGATATCTTCGGGAGATCGAGGTAAGGCCGACCCAGTCTCCGCAAGCGCAGAACCATCTATAGAGGGCCGAGACGGGTTGCTATCTATTGAGGGGCGAGGCGATGCATTTTCAGGAGTGACGATTGATGGAATGGTCATGGCGGGCAGGGGAATAGAGACTGGTTGTTCCGTAACGGTCGGCGCTGGCGAGGTAGGTATAGGACCAGTCTCCGTAGAGGCGAGTGTGATTGCCTCACTCTTCTTGTCATCTTGCGCTTTT
Organism: Westerdykella sp. P71; assembly: GCA_019022765.1. NCBI lineage: Eukaryota > Fungi > Ascomycota > Dothideomycetes > Pleosporales > Sporormiaceae > Westerdykella > Westerdykella sp. P71. The sequence goes on from JAFHBW010000007.1 coordinate 170,460, forward strand.
GTTCCTTCATCTTCTGCGACAGGTGCTGCCTCAGATCGCTTGGATTCGGTGCTTGCTCTACTAGTCTCTGCACCCACCACTGTATTCTTCACCACGGGGCTTTGAGGCCGCGAAGTGGACTCCGTAGAGGCTCTGGGACTTTCGGAACGCTGGTTCACGGCTCTTGCCAGCCGATCTTGGAGGCTCGAACCTGGTCTGCTTCTAGTTGACGAAGCTCGTGAGACTCCTGCAGGTAGTGTAAGCACTGGAACTACATCCCACATTCTAATTCTACACCGTGACCATAGAGCCAGTAGACACACCTTGATCAACCTGCAGCTTCTGCTTCTCAGCCGCTTCCTGTTTGGCCGCTGCCTCTGCTGCTCTCGACTTGGCGCTCGCCTGGCTATCATCCGCAAGAATCGTGTCCAGACGCGACTCAAGGCCGGCCACCGCGCCGGAGAGGAGTGAACCCCATCGTGAGCCCTGCTGGCCGCTCATGAGGGCAGCAAATGAGCCGACAGAGGTTGTCAGGCCTCAGTTGGGTATTTCCGTACAGATCTTTGTAGCGATCACCGAGGGCTCGTCCTTCGTTTCGGTCCATTCATGGCTTGTGTGTGTAGGGCTCCAGGTTGTCCGCTGGAGAAGCAGACGGAGGTTAGTACCTTGACCAATGCAGGATCGTGAAGACTGAGCGGGGGATTGGAGGAATAATGAAGTCTGACGGAGCGAGCTTCCCAGAGTATGGCAGTTCCTGGTTGCAGTCGACCTCCGTTGTAGTGAATTGGAGGCGTGGAGTACAGAAACGTCGCCGCAACTTCGTGTAAGTTGACAGACTTGCGGTTTCCTAGGACCAGACCGCTGATGGCGTACGATGAGGGTCCGTGCACATCTCTAATCTGACGACCAACGACGATTCCCACATGGGGCCGCGTGTTCAGCCATTCATAACGGATTCGTTTCTTCAGAATGAATTTCCATCCAAAGCTATCACAGTCTGCGGGCATTTAATATACACTTGCTCGAAAGCGATTCACGTCGGTGATCGTCGGGTAATATGTAGCTAGCCACCTTTTACCTCCTTGCCATTTACAAGCTATTTATAGCTCTCACGGTCCTTCCAGAAGAATTCGAAGACGCGCTCAATCTTGAAACGACTCTACGAATTCAAAGAAAACAATACCGTTCGCATGATGACAGTTCAAAGCCGTCTCTCAAGATCTACCTCGTAGAGAATGAACTTGGTGCCCAGCGTCTTCTTCTACCACCCCTTCCCCCTTGCCCATATTGGTTCCACCAAATCTAAACCCACTCCCTTCCTCTTCCTGGGCCTCCTTGACGCGGCCCCCAGTGCATCAACTGCCTGTATCGTCTCCTCGGTTGAAGGTCATGACTTGTGGGTTGTATCGCAATATGCTGTTCCGTTAAGAGGACCGTTACGATGACAAGCAAACGCTGCGGATCCGCGAACCATGAGAGACATGCTCATATAAGTGCAGTCGTCGTTGATGGACCCCGCGCTGTTGGGTCCTCATGTCGAAAGCCAGGGTGCTGGACGGAGCGGAGCGGTTCAGACGTTCTCGCATCCAAGATCCATGATTGTTGGCTTTAGAGCAAGTCTCATAGGTAAACACCCTCTTCTTCGACATCGGTGGCCCCATTACTCTGCTCTTGACTCGCTGCTGGTCGTCGCTGAGCCTGGCCCTGTCCTTGAGATTGCTGAGCTTCTGTCGCCCTCAACGCTGCTCCCCTTAAGCCGTGCTCAGACGCCAACCCTGCATCTCCCTCCATCTCACCCAGGTTCGGTATCTCCTGCCTTTGTCGAGTTCCTTCTCCTGCACCATTGTCTTCCCCAGTCAGATCTATGGTCACCGGTTCTTGTCCATCCTCCGCCCCACTCTCTCCATTGAGTTTTCCCTCCCCCTCCTCCAAGGGGAGCCCTCTGATCTCTGTAATCTCCTTTTTAACCAGTTCGATTCTCTCCTCCATCCGCCTGATCACCTCCTTGTTCTCAATCAGCGCCTCATAGCAGTCGCGGTCGCTCTCTTGGCGGATGTAATCTTCGAGTTCAGCGTTCGACTTCTCTAGATGTGAGATAGAATTTTTGAGTTCAGCGATTTTCGCGTGTAAGCTGAAGATAGGAAGCTCGGTCAGGGCAGCGGCGAAGCGGGCGGGAGTAATAGGCAGAGATTCCGCGGACATGGTGGGTCGATTTGGGGTTATTGAACCGAAGAGCAGGCGATTTTCAAAATGAGAAATACCAGCCGCCGATGCTGTGGACGCCTTCCAGAGCTTCCGAGCGGTGCCCGCTGTGAATCTTTATAAGTAGGTCGAGCCTGATGTCAAGCTGGACAGGAAGGCGGGGGAGCTCTGCTTGGAACTGGAACTAGCTGGCCCGTGCGTTTCGGACTTCCGTAACATTTTGGCTTTCGCTCATTCTCCACGAGACCATCGCGTTCACTTCCCTTCCACCCATGCCGGTATAGTACTATTATTGTTTTCTCTCCTTCCCAGGCGGTTGCGCCTATATTTCAACCATGAGCAACGCTCTTCCAATGGCCCTCCTGCGGCCAGGATGCGCTGCTCTGCGACCCTCGGCAGCCATCACGCATCAGTGGAACACCGTGACACTTGCTTTTGCGCGCCGCTTCTGCTCCCAGAGATCGCATTTCACCTTGAAATCCAAACCGTGTATTCTTTCCGCTCTTCGATCCTGTCATTCCCCGGCTTCGGCTCGCCAAGTTCGTTCATTCACGTCGACATCGTACTGCTATGCCAAAGTGGAAGATAAGGTCCCAGCCTCGGCCAGCACGCATGCGGCTCGGAAACGTGCCGTCAAGATCGGACAGTTACCTGCTGGTCCGGTAGGACCGGTTACTATTCGAAATCTGTTCGGGCCTCGCATTCCAGTCGCGGACGGTAACAACGTGCTTCGCATACTACACCACCGGCGAACGTCAGGCTCCCTGGTCGACTATGGTGTGGATAATCTGGGGGAGAGGTATTGGAGAGTAACGCATAAACAAGCGCTCAAGGCTCTAGAGTGGTTGCGCAAGAAATATCCAGTGGATGAGGCCCGGGCGGCAGAAGAATGGGCGGAAAGGGAAGCAAACAGGATCGCGTACGAGCTTTGGCTTGCAGACCCTGAGAATGCGGACTCGAAGTACAATGATCCCGCACGGGTTTGGAGTCAACAACAGAAAGAGCTGGAAGAGATCAGGAAAGAGGAGGAGCAGAAGATGGGCATGTTGCATGTGGGCCGATCGCAATTCGAACTCAATATTGAGGAGCAACGGAGAGCGAGATTGGAGGCTCAGGCTAAGAAAGCTGAGGAAGACGAAAAGAGGCAGAAGGAAATGCAAGAGAAGCTGGCAACAGGCAAATACATCCTTACGCCATCGGGAAAGCAGGTCATGATCCCTGAGAATGGCCAAAAGGTCTACGTTGATATCTTTGGACGCGAACAAGTGAGCCGAGCGGAGGAAATCCAAAGGGAAAACCTCGAGAAGGCCCACTTGCCCTTCAAAAATGAAGAGGAATTGTTGGCCGCTACCACGCTGGTATGTTGTTCTTCGACCGACAGTATCACGGCATGTACTAATACCAACGTAGACACAACGTCTATACCCCATGACTGCGTTCGTCCTTGTCGTTTGCCTCCTATGTTGGGGCTTTGGACACTACTACGAGCCACCTTCACCAGAATACCGCCTGTGGCCCAATGTCTCTCTCACTACCGCGACTATCTGCGGCATCTTCGGCCTGAACGTGATCGGTTGCGCCCTTTGGCGCTTTCCTCCCGCCTGGAAGTTCATGACCCGCTACTTCATGCATGTTCCCGCCTACCCCCGCGCCTTCCAGGCTATCGGCAACGTGTTCTCCCACGTTGAGTACGAGCATTTCATCGGAAACATGATGATGTTCTTGCTCGCTGGTACCGCCTGCCATAACCTCGTCGACCGCGGCATCTTTGTAGGCACGTATGTTGCCGGTGGTGCTGTCGGTACTCTCGCTTCCCTGTACTGGGCCAACATAGGCCGTGGCTCTATCTTAGCGCATGCGGTTGGTGCATCCGCTTGTATCTATGCCATCTCCACTCTCTATCTCCTGCTCACGGACGCGGAAACCATCAAGATACCATTCGTCAAGGATCTAGAGGTAGCATTTTGGCCCAGGTCATTACTTGTTGCATACGTTTCATTTGAAGTCTGGAACGCATTTAAGAGAAGGGGAAAATCCAAGGCTGACCATGCCAGTCACTTTGGCGGGATTACCGTTGGGCTAAGCGTTGGAAGTTACCTGCACGCTACTGGGTTCCATGAGAGGAGAAAGAAGGCGGCTGAACTGAAAGGCGAAGCTGAGGAGGATAAGACTCTGGATATCGAGAAAGAGTTGAAAGAAGAGGCAAACGAGATTACGGATAAGGTGAAGAAGATCATCAAGTAGAGAAGGGAAACTGCTGTACGATATGTTTATATACCTTGGGCATAGAAAGTGGCCGGATATCTGTTATGCTAATCTTTCCATATGTAACGCGGTGTTTGGTGACAGAAGATGTTTCCAAGACTACGAACTCCCTCTACAGACCAAGGGAATTTTGCATGTACCTGGCCGTAGTATTGCTAGTACTTCAAGCAAGTCGTCTGCTACGTGCGCTAAGGTGCAGACCACAGGGAGAAATATGTGGTAAGGCTTTATTATGAGATCCGGCAGTCTAACGAAGTGCTACTGTTCCATGGCAGTATGACCACAGCTATGCGTCTAAACGCGAGAAAAAAAAGAAAGAAAGAAAGAACCAACATCGGATCTATATGCAATATGCGAAACACAATAAGGCTGACAATCCGTAATATCCAATGAAATCGCATTGCCACCCCATCATTCTTCTCATCTCTCATCTATCTCCTCCTCTCCTCTCAATCCTCCACATCTCCCATAGCGTCACGTACTCTTCCTCTTTCTTCCCTTCGGCACCCTACACAACCAATAGATCCCCACCGCGCCAACCACATTAACCACGACATACACCCAAAGAAACCCGAAATCCCTCCACCTATTTCCAAACTCCACATTCACGTTCTTCAAAAACTGATCCGTATTTTCGATCTGGCAAAATCGGCACTGCTCGTCACCTCCACCTTGGACTTGCGGATTATCAACATACCCGCCTGCCGCCGAGATATAGAGGGCTAGGTATTCCCTGCACGTCATGTTTGCGGGGGCCGAGAAGCGCTGGTACTCGTTTTCTGCACAGAATGCGGGTGCGTCTCCAAGGGTCGCGGACATGAGTCCAGAAACTAGGTACGTGAAAGGATTGACTCTGTACATGAAGATCCAGAAACCTGGGAGCTGTTTCGGGCCAACGAGGATGCCGCAGAAGGCGTACAGCATTATGGACATGATGGTGGCAAGGGCGCCACCAACTTCTTCGCTGTCCACGCCGGCGATGAGAAGGTGTGCGAGTGAGGAGGCGAAAAGAAAGGTCACCCAGATGATGAGGATGGCCAGGAAGCCGCGTATATTGGCGGTGCCGGTGGCAGAGGCATTGCGGTATTGGCCAACAGGGTAGTACCAGACAATGAAGCAGAGGACGGCTATGATCTGTGAAAGGATGCGGTCAGCGAGGAGTATATCGTCTAACACGAAACACCTACGGAGTTCCAGAACATCTCGATTAGGATGTTCGACAGCATAAAGGCTTGCCAGTGATATGTCTTGGAAGCACGCTCGCGCGCTTCGTAGAGCGTGCGCTGAGTAACAAATACTGGCATGATCTGGTAGATCATTTGAATGATGACGAAAAGAAACATGAACAGCGCGAACATTTGGTTCTGCAGTCCTTGCATGGTGTTGTTCGCATTGAGGAAAGAAAGACCAATGAAGAGAGCCTATGAAATGCTATGTTAGCTTTAAGCACTTCGTGATGGAGCGAATAGGAGCAGCCTTACGGTACCAACAGTGAGCAGAGCTTTAGAATAGATGTAGGACGGAGTTCTCCAGTATTGCTGAGAGACGCGCTTCCCGACTTCACAGAGCTGTGCTCTGAAGGGTGCCGCGAACTCCCGGTAGCTGGATCCATTGGCGTCAACCACGGCTGAAGGTTGATTCATCAACTCCCGTAGTCGTGACAGTCCCGCTCGTACCTCTTGGTACTCTTTGCTCCCTCGCCATACCGCAGGCCAATCGATATCGGTATGGGCGCCAGGAGCTGCGCCGATGACCTACAACGTCGTTAGAACCAAAGCATTTTGGGAATCATTAGCCGGGTATAATATACCTCTAACATGTGCTCCGCGGGATTTGCGCCGGATGGACACTTAGGACCGCCGTTCCGCTCAAAGTAGTTAAGAAGCGTCCGCGAATTGCGTCCAATTTCCCCAAAATAGACTGTCTTTCCGCCTTTTGCCAACAGTAGCAGTCGGTCGAAGCGCTGGAATAACATCGCAGAAGGCTGATGGATAGTACACAAGATCGCCTGGCCGTTACGCGTGAGCTTCTCCATGAGGTTACAGATCGACCACGACGTTTGAGAGTCTAGGCCTGATGTTGGTTCGTCCAGGAAGAGTAACAGCTTGGGCCGAGCAGCGAGCTCAACCCCGATCGTAAGTCCTTATGGATAGATTAGCACGATCCCATCACGGTGGAATTGGGTAACTAACGTTTGCGTTGCTCCACGTTAAGACCAGAACCCGGCACACCGACAACGGCATCGGCATATTCCTCCATCCCCAGGAGAGCGATAACAGTGTCGACGTAACGAATCTTCTCTTCGCGCGTATACTCCGGAGGCTGTCGCATAAGCGCGCTGAATTCCAGAGCCTCACGGACGGTAGAGGTATGCAGATGGATGTCTTGCTGCATCACGTAGCCGGTCTGTCGCTGAAAAGACTGGTCTCGTTCGCGACCGTCAACAAACATGCCTCCTGTAACAACCCCTACGGTAGTCCGAGAGGCAAGCACATCGAGAAGGGTCGTTTTTCCCGCACCAGAGACACCCTGGGATTGATTAGTGTTAAATTTGGCCAGGCTGAAAGTGATACACATACCATCAGTGCGGTCAGCGTGCCTGGTTTGATCCACCCATCCACATGGTCTAATATCATCCGTTCCTCTTTCTTGATGTTGACGGTGAAACAAACGTCCTCCCAATGGAAGAGGGACGTTTGCTTTTCGACATCGAACTGCAATTCAGAATTTGGGTTCTCTTTTTCCGAACTAATAACCTGTTGCTTCCCAGATTCTTCGTCGGCGGTCTGGCGCTTTGCCTTTGCCTTCTGTGTTTTCCCTCGTCTGAAGACCAAGACCTCGCCTCTGGAGCGCTCAGATGCCACAATCTCGGACATGACAAGGTGAGCAACAGCAAGAGCGACCGTCAATGCTACGATAATGGCGAAGTTCCTCCATCTATTTCCGTACTTATAGCCGAAAGCAGCTTGCACATACGCGGTGCCGCTGACACTGTCCTGACCAGGGACTGAGCCTTGGACGGCGCATGCACGCTGCTCAGGTGTGACGGCATTGTAGAAGGGACCCGAAGGAATGAAGTAGTGGCATGGAAACTCCCGCCCATTAAACTCGTTGACCATGGCGGCTTCGAAGCCGTAGGCAATAGGGTTGATCCACCTCATCCACGATGCCCAGCCCAACATATACTGAACAGGTATAACGAACCCCGTATATAAACAAAGACCCATTAGCACTAGAAGGTGCAACAGTTAGCGCTCCATGTATGATGGTACAAGGCGAAATAGCTGTATCCTCACCGATTGCGCTTGGAGCCAGTGCTTGAGCGATAGTTTTTGTGACTGAGGCAAACAAGCGGAAGAACATGCTCATCGACAACAGCATGATGAAACCTAAGAGGTAGAAGAAGAAGAAAGCACCTGCATCGAGGCGCAGTCCGGCCATGAAGTAGAGCGTGGTGTTTACAAGGGCCGAGTTTAGGACTTTGTAGGGCAAATCGAAAATCATCGAGGATAAGGCTTCTGCGCTAGGATGGTAGAGGGCGTAGCGATTATGCTTCTCTATGATCGTGCGTTTCGCGTACAATGCGAAAATCTCGAGCATGGAACCGAATCCGTTCAGGAGTACTAACATGAAGATAACACTACCCCTGTAAAAGAAGGACGATGTGTTGTTGGGCAAGTTGTAGAAAATACTTGCAAGAATCAGAGCTTCGATGAAGTTTACGGTAAGCATCACAATCATGACACTTGGATTATTAGTGGAGGCAAAGAAAACATGAGTTGGGAATCGTGGATTCGTACCTTGGATCGCACTTCCACTTCTGATATTCTCTCCAAAGGCAGAGCTTAACCTGGCCCCAATACGATAGGTTGTACGGTGATTTATCACGTTGACTTGTTGACTTCTCCATCTTCCGCGCTTGAGAGAATTGGTGGAGGCCTTCCCCTTTTAGTGGGTGATCGGTTTCGTACTCCTCAATTTGCTGCAGCAGCTCTGCCCTTTCTGGACTCTCCTTCCAGCACCGAGCGAAATCTTCAGAAGTCCTAGGTGCTAAATTTTCGAAACCTGGCTTGATGACGCGCTCATCAGGGCTACACATAGACGTGAGGAAATCCGCAGTCGTCTGGGATTCTGGGCACTGGAATCCGAGACGCTCAAAGTATGTCTGCGCTTCACTCGCTTTTCCAAAGTAGATTTGTCGCCCTTCATACAGTACAGTGACCTTGTCGAACAACTAAGAAAACAATTAGCATCAGCGCATTGTTTCTTTCATGTCGCAACGACTTGCCTGGTATGCAGCCTGAGGCGCCTGGTATATTGCGACACAGGTTGAGGTACCAAAGACGTCACATTGCGTACGAAGTGTTCTGCAGAACTCAACAGCATTAGCTGAATCAAGACCGCGAGTGCTGTTATCCCAACATTGCAACGGTGCATAACCTGAAGTTAGGTCAGTAATTGAGTCAACTGCGTGGTACATTAGAGAGAATTACTCAGGGCAGCTTCAGCTATCGTTACACGTTTCTTTTCACCTCCTGATACACCTCTAACAAAGTCATTGCCGACCGGAGTGTTGATAGTGTGGCTGATTCCAAACATGGCCATAGTAACATCACGAAGGTGCTCCGCATAGCGCTTACGAGAGACTCCGCCAGGTATCACTCGAGGAGCGCGCGCTAAGGCAGCAAAGTAGAGCGTTTTACCGACGGGCAACATGGGGAAATGCGCATCCACTTCTGCCGTGTAGATCGCTTCGCCTCGGAACGTGGTATGCATTTTCTCTGGAGTGATTCCTTGGTAGTTTAAATAGGAGGCTGGGTCTACTGTAAAGCCATAAGTATCACCTGCAATGGTTTTGAGAAGCGTAGAGCATCCAGATCTGCAATGGGTCAGCTATATGTTATCATCCGAGTTGAAGCATCATGCCGATCGATTGGAAAATTTAATACACATACCCAGGGGGACCGAGAACACACAACTGTTCTCCAGGCAGGATGAGTCCATCAAGCTTGTGTAGGATGTCAATTCGTTTTGATCCTCTTCCAAACAATGCGGGTAACTTCAAGAGAGAGTTTCCAACGCTCGATTGAAAATCCGTAGGCAAGCCACGACCCCATACGTTCAAGTTGCGGAAAGCAACCCCGGCGACACGTGGTTGAACTCCACTATCAGAGTTGTATCTGACATTGTAGAATGCCTTGGCCCACTCCTTAGCCTTGAAGTTTGGACTCTTCGGATCAAGATGCTCGCTTCCTGATGTGAATGGCGACTGGTGATGGGATCGAGCTGACTGTGTCGTGAAGGTTGTAGCCAAATTCAAGATTTCTTGGTCATGGTGCATTTCTTTCTCCACGGGATCGCTATCCGAGCTACAGCTGGTTTTGTTCATTGCTTCTTCCGGTGGTTTCTCCACTCCGTTCGACACCTCGTGGTGGGTGGCCGCACCCACGGTACAGGCCATAACAAAGTGGTGCGTGGTCCTCTTTTCACGACTCCGAGTAGTTCCAATCTTTGATGTTGCCCTAATTGACGAACGCAGCAGTAGGATTCTGTGGAGCCGGTTTATGAAGGACCTTGGTATCAGGAGTCTCTGGTCTAAGAAGGTGTGAGTATAACAAGTAGCGGAGATGTTTGGAACGGCTCCAGAATATATATCGCTTATCACTTCCAAGTCTTATCCTACCCTAGGGTAGGGGCTGGGCTGAACGCCTCAGGACTATATAGAACAGCGAAATGTCAAATTCCTAGAGAATCGCGATTCCTACAAAGCCCGCGGACGCCGAGTCATACTAAGGACCGACCCCCACCAAGCTCAGAATTAATCGTACTCTGAAGGATGGCCAAGTGCCCAGGTACGGGCGTAGGCCAAGACGACGACGTGGACAAGAAAGCTTCTCCGGCTTGAAGGCCTATACAGGGACGCCATATCTGCCGGGCCATACATTATGCCTTGGCGTCGTGTTTCGCATCCAGTTGCTCTGGGGTCGGGCAAGGGTAGGCGGCGAGTCCATGAGGCCGATGCGGTCCGGTCGTGCGTGGTGGTGGAGTTTTGGGGGGCTAAGGAGTTTCGCGGAGGCGGAACCCGCGGACTCCGCGGGCTTTTGAAAAGACCGAAAGTCCGGGCTGCGTCACCCATCGTCCCTGACCAACTCCCACTCAGTGCTCACGAGACGAAGGTCTCTATTACACAACTCTCAAAGAGCTTTCGGCAATAACTCCAAAGTTCTAGATTTGGCAAATCCCCCTACGGATAGGAGTTCTCGGGTTGCATTCCCAGTGCATTCACACTCCGGACCGTTGAGTCGGAGCATCTTGTGGGTGGTATATGGAGATGCACATCTCGCCAAGCAAGATTGCTAGCGGGTAGTATGCTCACGATGAAACTTGCTGTATGTTCAGCTTCATCATCTTGCGTAGACTCAGGCTCATGTGGTTACATAGTGCTTGAGATGCAAACGAAAGAAGGTGCCAAGGGCCCATTTTCATTATCCACTTGAAGCAGCTAAGCAGTAAGATAGATCAAATGTGACAAAGCCGCCCCAGTTTGCCATCAATGTGTTACTGCCAGCACTGAATGTATATATGCCGAACGCAGAAAAAGACCGCGATTGGCCCAGTGTGTTGTTCCCTTCACACACATAGAGACTACCACTGACCATGTTACTTCCAGGAAGCATGATGTCGGGGATTTAAGTAGACGGCTCGAGTCTCTCGAACAGCAGATTCATATCACCGAGGGCGTGACTCCGATTTCTGCTCACGCCAGAGAGATATCCGTCGGAACGGCATCTGATTCCCAAACGACCAACTCCCCCTCTGCAACAGTGGCAAGAGAAAAGGGAAAAGAGTGTGAGTTATGACACTTAAACATCTTCGGCCTCTCTCTGAACCATGCAGCATGGATATACCGTCTGGCCAGCGACACCAGACAGAGATTCGAGGAAGTGAACACGCACAATCATAGCGCACCTGTTGATACGCCCGAGTCGTCGAATGTGGATGATGCTATTATAGGGCTCAAAGAAGCGCTCAGTGACTTGGAGAAAGTCAGACTCCAACCTGACGAGGGTGCTCCGAAAGCTCCGGACCTGGTCCTCTCACCAGAAGAATCAAAGAGGTGTGTCAAAGGTACGTTGGCCATATTCATGCTGCGCAATGATTGGGCAAAATGGTTTACTCACTCTGATTATAGTCTTCAGAGAGATGATAAAGACATTGATAATACCGGACCTTTTACCGGAGATGTTGATCTCGAGCTTAGACTTGGAGCTAATCGAAGTCCTTCCTGATCTGTTGAACTCTCCCTATGTAGAGGTCGATCCTGCGATGCGCGTTGTCTACTACAATGCGCTCTTCTTTGGATTCCACAGGCTGCGTGGGCCAGGGAACGAGTTCTCGAAGTTGGCTTACTTCAAGGTGCTGGAAGCAGTGCCGGAATGGTTGACCAAGGCTACGGGCACTGAACTAGACGCACTCTGCGCCGCAGTTACGGTTCGTTCGAACTCCGTATTAAACATACGAACATTTGGTACTAACCACATAAACTCAGTCGTGGACCGCAATTAACAACTTTGATTACCAACTGTCCTGGAAGTTTCACGGCAGGGCTTGCCATTTTATGAAATCAAAAGGCATAGACAGACTCGATGTTTTGCCCAGCCGTTCCAACGAGGAAGAGGAAAGAAGACAAAGCCTCCGTTATCTATATTGGTTCGTGCAGCCTACTGACCTCCTCTTCCGCATTTTTTACGGCAAACCCGCATCGCTTCGTTGGAAGCTGGGCAGGGTCTCGCCTCCGTCCCTGTTTACCACCAAGAGCATGAATCCTTCCGCAGCCCAAACGACCGTTTTTGTTATTTCGGTCCGATACACCATTATGACGGCACGAATCTTTGATGTCTTAGACGAATGCCCGGACAAGCCTTACGGTTCAGATATTCTACGTCAGGTGGACGAGTACTGTTCCCAGTTAGAGGACCTCGTCGCAGACTGGAATCTTGTAAGTACTTAATCCGCCAGTGCATGGCACATTCTTGACTTCTCGTTCCGAGAACCTATGAGCCATATCCGGTCCCCCGGAGCTTGCATTCTGCGCACTGTCTACTTCGAACCCACCTGACAGCTCACGTAGATGAGTCTCATGAAATCAACCACCCCCACACCCCTCTCTTGGCTCTATGGCGACCATCTCATGATCGCCTACGCCAGCATCGTCGGCATACGGCGCCTAACCCGCAACCCTCACTCCTCTGTCCCACTCGTCGACGCTACCACACTCCGCGCGGCCCGCATGGTAATCTCGATCATTTTGCACTTCAATCCCACCGGCCCATCCGCCACTAAGCCAGCTCCAGACGAGAATTACTTCCTCTTCTTCCACTTCATCACTTTATACCCCTTCTGTGCTGTGTTTTCGCTATATGAGCACGTGCTAGCGTGCTCGGAGCCGGATGACTGCGAAGAAGATGTCAAGGTCTTGGAAAGTGTGGGGGAGGTTATGAGCCGGGCGTGTGAAGCTAATGCAGATTTTGGGCCCCTGGCTAATATTGTCAAAGCGTTGAATAAGGTGTCGAGAGCCATGCAGGAGGTGAAGAGGAATAAGAGGGCGCAGACACTGATGGCAACGCGGACAACACAGGGTCTTTGTGTACAAGCGACAGCTACGGGTCAAGTCGGGATGTTTACTATATCGCCGTCGACAGAGGAGACGGAATCACCCGCTCAACGAACCCAACAAGTCACAGGTTACACCCCAACCAGCATCATTACACAACAACCCGAAGGATCCAACATCTCCTTTGCTGCACCAGTGAACCCAACTCCATTTACTAGCAATAACATCACCGCCTTTCCCTCCCCAGCGACTTCTCATCTCGCCCCAACCTACCAGCCATCTCTCCCATTCTCACCACAAACACCCCTAACCGAACTCCCTCAACAATCGCTCGACTACGTACGGGCCCTGGAGAGCGACTTCATGGGCCGGAACTGGCATGAAGCATGGTGGGAATGGGACTTCGATCTTGGTCTTGACGGCAGTGGCGGTACGGGCGCTGGCATCGTTGGTGGGGATGGAGGTGGTAGTGGCATGGAGGGGGTGGAGCATGTCGGGACGTTGCCCGGGGAAGGCACAACAAGGGAATAGTCTAGAGATGAATTTAGGTGATAAAGTACTGGAGGCCTTTCGTAATATCCCCAGTACTCCCTGTAAACTAGAATAAGGAAAAACCGAAGATGGGCTGCCCTAAACAACCGTGTCCTCCTTTGGAAATTAGCTCCTCCGCCGTCGTTGAAGAGTGTAACAGTTTATGCTTGGATATCAGGAAAACCGAACACTTCGTGCCCTTAAGCCGCAGAGAGATACTCATTTGGTTAACAGCATGACTGGCCGCGACTTCAAACTCTTGCGGAAAGGATGGGGAGTGAAAAATAAAATTCAAAACTACAGTGCCCAAAACGGCCGATTAAACAACATAACGCGCAGCCATAACCCGGACGCCTACCCCGACCGAACCATCCAAGCGCCTCAAGATATCGAAGTTCGTAAACACAGATATGTAAACGCGCTGGAAGCACTACAATCCGAAGGATTGGCATGTGGACGAGTAACCCGCCCAACCAAAGTCCGCATAACGCCCAATTGACTGCAAGTTAGGGACAAGTCCCTGTGCAACGCCTGAAAATATGATAAGCCATCTTGCCCCAATACCCATGTTGAAGCGTCCATCATACAGCCGACCGTCTTTCCCGTCTCATTATTTTAAAGTATTTTCCTTCCCGTCGTTCCCCTTCTACCCTTTGCCTTATACGACCCTACACTTGCCCCTCCGCTAGGCCCCATGAGATCCAGCGTACCGTTCTGGATGCTACTAGCAGCCGCTCCAGAGCTACTAGGAAAGAAAGACTCTTTGCCCAGACTTATGAGCTTCACTGTGTTGCCAAATCCAACAGCCACGCTCTTACTTCCAACTCTTGATATGGGTCCAGGAGTGACGACAAAGAGCTGCTGTTGAGCGAGAGTCAAATCAGCGGTAGTGTCCTGAGCTAGGTCCAGGCTTGGCATTAAGGGACGAGAACGAAATTCCCCTGAAGAGGAGAGCGTCCATGCTTGCCAGCCGTCGGAGTCTGCTTCTAAGGCGTTGGCAATATGTCGGGTGGTGAAATCCGGGTCCAAGGATGAGAGGTGTTTCGCTGTATTCGCTTTGGCTTTGTCTTTAAAGGGACGAAGATTGATCGCGGAAGCCAATTCGGGGACCGACGCAGTGGGAAACTCGCCTTCAGCGTCTGAATCCCCAGAAGATGGGGTGGCGGGCTCGGGGCATCTTCGGACACCCACTACGCTGAGTGTGCCAGTTGACTCCCAAACACCAGCAGGATCAACGCAATGTATTGCCTCCGTCGCCTGTTGTAGGCCTTGGCAGCCGTGCTGTGTGCTATCCGATGGCTTGCCCAAGCATATCTGCGACTTGCCACCCCCAGTAGAGGAAAAGGTATGCATGATCATGCGATGTGTCTCAAGCTCAGTGTACGCTATCGACATAGTGGTCACCGCGGGAGCCCCACATGGGCAAGGTCTCCGGGATGAGTGCATGACTCTGAAGGTGCCTGCCTTAACGGTACCTATTCTCAGGAAGTATATAAGCGCTCGGCTTGTAAAGTCGAAAAGCTCAACCTCTCCCGCTCGGATGGCGAATATGAGCCCGAGAGAAGGGCTCCCATAAACGCTCTTAATTTTTGAGGGGTTGCTGCCAGGCGGCGGTCCAGGGTCCAAGCCAGCAACAATCTCAGGTGTCCAGTCCGTTGGGCTTTCTAACGGCAATATGTACACTTCTCCTGGTCTGCTGACATAAACGACATTGTTTTTCGCCTTGGCGGAAGTGTATAACGCAGCGGACAAGATAGGCGAAGAGCAAACGCGCTTTGCCTGACTGTTCCCGCTGCGTGGGTCGACCACAGACAAGTACCCATCCGATGTCATGACGACGAGGCTAAGCCTATCCTGTTCCGCTCCGCTTTGTGTACACATGAAGGAGCATAGAACGGGGATCTGCCCGCGAAGCTCGATAGCCGCAACCAGGATAAAACGGGCCCCGGCGATGCTCCAGAATCCTATCTGACCACTATCGGCGACTAATGCAAGGAGCCTCCCTCCTTCATCTATGGTGCATGCCACAATGGGCCACAGTTTTGGGTTCATTGTCGCGGTTCGGAGGACAGTGTTGCTGTAACCGTTGCTTCTCCCATTCTGCCATATCGAAATGGAACGGTCAAGACTGATGCTAGCCAGGTGGCCTTTGGGACACGAAGGGAGGGCCACGATATCCAAACTTTGTGGTACAGGCAATGTTTTAATGGAGAAGTAAGCTTCCTCCTCTTCGCTGCCTTCCGAAGTGTCATCCGGGAATCCGGTCCAGAGCAGGTAATTCAGGAGTAACGTAACTCCGGCAATCACAAATACCACGAGGAGGGCTGCTGGGAATGCATGCTCATGTGCGAAGCGTTGGACACCCTCGAGAAATGGAGTCGGTCGTTGCGTAGTATCTCGTCCTTGGGCACCTTCCAGAACTACAAGAAGCGGGTCATGTACGCGGGCGATGAAGCTGTGTGCGTTCGGCTTGATGAAACCAAAGAGTTCTTTAGCAGTGTTATGATCTTGAAGTCTGAACCATTCAGCGGGTGCCCTAGCCTGGTTGATAGGAGATGGGTTTCGGAAGGATGCTGGTTGAGGTTTCGTCGTCCGCCTTAGGAGGGTACGAGCAAGTTTACGCGGATCCAATTCGCGAGTGTCACTGTCGAAGAAGTGCCAATTTACGGCCAGAATTATAGACAGAATGGCCGCCGACCCAGCAAAGCGTGTGCTCACCGGCAAGTTCCCTTGTCTAAGCGCCGTAAGCCAAGATTGCGGTCCCTGACGTCCGCTTCTCGACGGTTGGTTCAACTCAACCCGTTCCAAAGAATCCTGGAGCTCCATGCGCTGCACATCTACGCTTAGAACAGCGACAAAAAAGGTGAGGTGGAAAACAAAGTCCAAGACCAAGGTGACGGCGGCAAATACGCAAAAGTCGGAAACCAAAGGGGTTACCACCCTGGAGAGGAGGTAGATGAGGACAAGATTCTGACCAGCTACGGCAAGGGAAAGATGCCCCACCTCTCCGAGCGCATTCCCGATGCGCTGGGACGGAGGCATCTCCGGCGGGGTTTCAAGGACGACATTAATGAGGCGAAAACTGACGGTTCGTGAGCTACATTACGTGAAGAAATTAGGCATGAGGATGGGCTTACATGTTTCCTAACCCAAAGCAGAATACAACGCCAGGGAACCAGGGACGGGGTATACGAGCTAAATCGATACCGAGATATGTACAAATTGTAAAGCTTCCGATGATACAGATAATCATCTAGATACCGAGTCAGTTATACAAGGCCATGGAGTCCTTACTAAGATGGTGGCGCCTTACCTTAGCACATGTGGCAATCAATAAACCAGTCTTGCTCTTGACTGCTCGGAGCTGCATCATCCTCCAGATGACGTAAACGACCACGACCACATAGGAGCTTCCAAGGAGGATGTCATCGCTCAAGGTCATCGGTTTGAAACGAAACTCGTACAGCCGACTTCGGTGTATCTGGCCATCCTTGGGGAAAATTGACCATCCTGGAGTGAGGTTCTCCGCTAGTTGCCTTGATCGCAATTCCCATGTGTGGCCAAGCATAGAGTCGGTCTGGTGGAACAGAGTTATAACGAGCGCATCGGCCGCCCGCAGCCTCTTGTTGGCAAATGCCTTGCCTGCAAAGACGGTACTTGGACGAAGAGTGAGGTTAGTATCGGCCTGCTGGTTTGACCTTGAATTAATAGTTGCAAGAAGGTTCCGATCGTTTTCCAGAGCAGTCAAAGAACAGTTCCAGTACATGAGCGGAGAGTGAAATCCCCAATCAGCGCCCCTAGATTTCGGACATCCGCCCTCTTCCGTTGGAGTATTCAAGGCGAGCCCATTTGGATTGTTAAAGCCATCGCCGATCAGAACGTTTTGGACGTGCAGAGCTTGTCGAAGCACTCGTCGGTCGATGGCCTTCATGTAGTCGCCGTGCACCCAGACTTGACGGACTTCGACATCCGCGGGTTGATCTAGGTCCTCCACCTCAGTCGTAGACGTCCAGACATGCTTAGGCAGGTTCCGAAGGCCGGTAGCAGCGGGGCTGTCTGTTTGGAAAACCGCGGGATAACACAGTAATATTGAGACAACAACGACTAGAAAGATTGATAGGAGCCAATGCTGGGCGGTGGCTGTTCCATGGGCTTGGAAAGCACGGCGGAGGGGATGAGAGCGCGAAAGCCGGGGCGGCTCAGTTGTGCTATGGCATCCAGGTGAGCAAGAGAAGGAAATAGACTTGCAGCAGAGGGAGACCTTACCCTCGGAACGGATAAAGAATGTACCAGATCATTCGGTGCACTATGGTCGAGGTGGTGGCATGCCTTGGAAGTAGGTGGGGAGCTGGGGTCTGTGGTCAATGGAGGGACTGCGACGCCCTCTCTCACGACCTGGCGGATGCGTATACGATGAGGTTCGGCGGGCGGTTCATCTGTCTGTCAGTAGGCGCAAGTTGTGGGCGAAATGAGAGGCGGGGCGTTGATCATGGGAAAGTGGTGGGAGGGAGGGAGTGTTGCGACGCAGGACGAGTGCTATCGCAGGACTGTGGCTCCAATTCCGTTTCGAGGCGCAGGCGCCAAGGCCCTGGCTTATTGTCGCTTTCTTGAACGTCGTCTTTGCCATGTTGCGCATGTGTGGAAGGAAGAGAAGGGTGGGAAGCAAATGTATTAGAGTGAAGCGTAAAAGTACAAAAGTATCCGCAAGGTAGCATCAGCGGCGCTCACGGTGGTGCGGGTTCCTGCAGTATGGCCTGATCAACAGATGAGTGGTGGGTCAGCCCATGGGCGCACCGCCACATTATGGCGCAGTACGAGACATAAACAAGGCATAACCATATTCCTGAAGGGAAATGATGTGCATAAGGACCGTAATCGTCCAGGTAGGGGAAGAGCCAAACATCAATTCCATTTCCGTACTTCCTTTGCTTTTGCGTTGCTATCGTACCTGACACGGGGGGGGGACACACTCCTTCTCACCCATTCACCGTGGAAGCGTAAGGACCGACTTTTCAGGGGTATATCCAATAGTATGAAGTGCTCGGATCAGGAGACCTGGCATTGTGTTCCCCTTTACACAGTATACGGCGTACTCCTTCAATGGAATCCATATAGTTCCCTTCATCCAGTGCCCATCGACGAAACGCTCCGAATGATGGGAAAGGAAGTCGTTTACCGGGAGGCTCCTCCGTGGTCGTAGTACAAACGTCTTCGTCCGGAAAGTTTACCTACTGTTGAGATAAAGCGGTTCTCCTGCTGGTCTCGCTCGACATTCACGTACCCTCCATCTCCGCGTCACTATCGTCATCACCCTCCTCGTCTTGCTCGCCATCTGTCTCTTCCCATTGTTCATCCTCATCCCCTGTAGAGGGCCCTAGAGTATTGTTGAGGTCTTTCAGCAGTTCTTCTGCATGCTCCTTGAGTCGCTCATCTTCGTACTCCAGCACAACATACATTTTCAAGCAGTTTTCCAACCAATCTCGGCTGGCTCGGAGCAATGGCGTCACTGTCTCCGTCTGCCCAGCCTCCTTTTGCTTCTCTGCCAGCAGGTGCAGGCACCAGCCACCGAGATACCATGCCTCTACGCTGCTATCATTCTCCCCGATGAGCCTCTCCAAGACCTCAATCGCTTCGTCCTCCATTTTGGCTTCCATTAGCAGTCGCGACAAGCTAATCCGCGTGGGGAAGTCCGGGACTTTGGGATCGTCGACATCAAGATCTTTCCATAAGCCCGTGCTCCTATTCAAGGCTGCCCTTGCATCCTCTAACCTCTCTTGCGATATTCTTATCGACGCCAACGTCTGTAGAGGTTCGGGACTGTTTGGCGCAACCATCAAAGCTTCTGTCACCGCAGCTTCACACCGGGCTTCCGCATCCTCTTCCCACGACAAATCCGTCATGTAGACTTCGGCTATCCCACAGAGAGCATTTGCAATCTTTTGCTTCTTCTCTTCGATTTCTTCTTGTACTTCCGGTCTCTTGAGCTTATTTTCCAACTCCCCGGTCTCCCTTTTCAAAACCTCAATACCCTTCTCAAACCACCGCACACTTTCGGCACCTCCCTCGTCATTTAACTGTGCAAGCCAAAGGAACTTCTCCGCGCCATCATGAACACCATCCGCATCTAATGCAATCGCCGCACCGAATGCTTCCCGCGCAGACTCGGGATCGCCCAATTCTACATATATCTCTCCAATCAAGTTGAGCGCTGGCAGCGCTGCCAAAGTTGGCTCGGATGTCGGTTGTAAAAGTCCCAACGCACGCTTCGCATGTACTAGGGCTTCATCGGGCTGTGACGTCTGGAGGAAAGTGGCGGCTTGTATGAGGAGGGACTCCGGCGAGGCTTTGGGTTTCTTGGGTTTTCCGTTCGCCGCGTTATTCGCTCCACCTTTTTTCGATTTCGAGGCGCGGTCCTGGGGCTTCGTTTTCGCCATTCCGTAAGAAAATTGCGCCGTGGTCTGTTTGGGTGAGAAGAGTGGTAGTTGATGTCCATGTCGTGTTGGAGATCTGCATCCCGTCCAAAATTATTTCCATAATGATGGCCCGTGCTCGCGGGGTGCGATCGTCTTCCCCGCGACCACTTCCATGGCATTGGGTGACAATCCATAATTTGGAGCCAAGGGACAGCACGTACAATGGGTATCGACGAGCAGAAAGAGGAGAGGGAGATCCTAGAATCCATCTATCCCGATGAGATCACAGGTCTGTTCCAAATAGCACTTGTTTTGTGTCCTGGCTAAGCATGGCTTTGCAGACGTTTCCGAGACGGAATACAGGATATCAATACTGCTCGATGTGCACATTGAAGACGTAGAGGAGGATCCACGTACGTTTTCTGAGATATTATACGGAATGCTGGCTGAACGGTTGAAGCAACCATAATACTCAATGTGCAATACCCTCCCAATTACCCAGACGAAGCTCCCCGGCTCGATGTCATGGCGCCTCCGAATGCGCCGAAGTACCCCTATCTCGATATCCAAGAAGACAAGGCGCGTCTTCTCTCCTCACTCGATGACACGATCGCCGAAAATCTGGGGATGGCTATGATATTTACGCTTGTATCGACCCTTAAAGACGGGGCGGAGCTGCTCATCATGGAGCGCGCAAAGGCAAAGCAAGCATTGAAGGAAATGGAAGCGCAAAAGGAGGAAGAGGAAGAGAACCGCAAGTTCCAGGGCGAGGCAGTCACACGCGAGAGCTTCTTGGCTTGGAGAGAAAAGTTTCGGCAAGAGATGGCTGAGGAAGAGCAAAGAAGGCAGGAAGAGAAGGACGCAGAGGACAAGAAGAAGAGAGTGAAGGAAGAGAAGAGATTAACGGGCAAGGAGCTGTGGCAGCAAGGATTGGTGGGCAAGGTTGAGGAAGACGAAGAGGGACGGGATGGTCTGGAGGGTATGGAGAAACTCAAGATTGAGGCAGCTTCATAGCACCAGGACAGATCTGTTAATATACCCGGATGGATCAACATGATTCTTCACGAAGCATGATCACAGGGGCGTTCGACTTCAGGATATTATTTTGAGTGGACGATGTTTGCGACCACGGATAATCTTTTCGCCTTCCTTCAACGCCAACTCCGTCTCTTTGTCCACAATCTCCAGCATCCTCTGTGCAATGGCTCTGTCCCTCTTCAGCTGCATGTCATGCTGCTTCGTGTTGTCGTTATATGCCCGCTCAAACACACTGATCCATGTCTTTTCTTCGGCTTCTGGATCGTCCTGAAATCCCAGCTCCTGCTGGAGGATCTCGTCCCATTTATCCTCCTGTGCGGCTATAGGCATCCAGTAGTTGCTCAGAAGAACCTTCCGGGCGAACAACAGGTTCCGTGTGTCAAGCTTCTGCCGCAGAATTCGACTCAGGCTGGCAGGCTGAGGTTTCTTGAGCCGTAGAAATGGTATACCATTTGCCGAACATAGTATGGGAACGTGGCGGGGACCACTGACAACCTGACAAGGGCGAACTTGCAATACGGCTTTCTCGGGCGGCAGGCAGGCGAGCTCCTTTTTTAGCGGTTGTTCTGGGGGTGGACGCCTCGGTGGAGGAGGACGCCTGAGACCAGGTGTCAAATTCGATATGACAGAGGTCAGGAAGCTGGCGCTGGAGCTATCACCAGCGCTGGCTGCGTCGAGGTGGTCGAGAATCTTGCGGTCGGTTAGTAGACTTTCTAAGAGACCATTTCCGCAACATACCTCATAACCAGCGCGGAACGTAAGACCAAGCTGTCGTGCACTCGCTATTTTTCTGTTTCTGCGGAATTTCTGCCGGATTGCGTTCCGTAAAGAGCTACGGTCCTCATCCGGGAGTGGTGCCGAAGTGCATCGTGAGAGTAGAGCTCGGTATAGAGCAATCGCTGCCGAAGTTTCAGAAACGGTAATATGAAAGAGCTCTGTTTTACTAACCTGCTACGCGATGCGGCGTCGAGCTCTTAGGGAGGAGAAAGGGTGGCATGCATGGGTTGATGTCGTGCAGTTCGTCAACGGTCAAGTCAAACCAAAAAGGACGGACGCAGCACTAAAAGGGCTCCTGGTCACGTGATTACATTCCACCTCCCCGCCACATTCAATGTTCCCTTGTGGACGATTGGAAAGTTGAACCGTCTTTATGGGTTTAGGAGTTCTAGTCCCTACTGTCCTATTGCTACAATAACCAACATAGACACCATAACTCCATACTAATGCATCACATAAATCATCAAGATTTCACTCAAACCGCGCACAAGCTCATCCTTGAGACACTGCGGAGGCATAAACTCCCGTGAACGAGCCCATGTAGATTTCTGAACTCAATATGTCGAGCCTTCCGGTGGTTGGGGAAGCTTTTTGTGGGCCGAATGGGCCATATATCTAACACCGGGTTAGCTCCAATTTACTAAGGAATTATATCTTGAACATACCGTCGAAGTTCTATCAATATGGTCTCCATGGTAAATTCGCGCTTCCACTGCGCGAGACACGGCAACTTCGTCGGGTCGACCTGATTCACATGAGTACATCCACGCGACTATGCTCGACTGCCGGTTCATACCTTTCCATTCCTTTGGTCCACACAGGGGAGATTGATCTTGGAGGTAAACGATATCTCCGGAGGGACGTCGGGGTAGTGGGGGCCACAGTGTATCTTCACACTGTAGATGCGGTTCTCGTGAACGCTCTGTATGGGTCAGTACACTCCACTTAGGTGTTTGGCAACTTCACATACGTGCGGAGGTCCAAGAATAGTGCCGTTCCAATCAGACATCAAAAGATCGTCTCCATTCTCAAGACCGTACGAGCATGCCTCTGACACAATCAGCCGTAAGTTCGTTCAGCACTCCGGCTCAGGTGCGTCTCCTACCAGCTCCAAGACCCTTCTCACCCTTCTCAAGCTCCTCCAGCAGTCTGAAGTTTCGTGGCACTTTCGCTCCCATGTTCCTGACTTGTATCGGTCTTTTGAACGATTGTTTGCGGGTATCGGCGGGGTGTGAATAGGGTAGTGCCCCACTATAGCTGAGAACGAGACCGAGGCTGCAGGTAATGCGAATCCGAAAGGAAAACTGTAAAGTCAGCTTGGAGGGTACATGTACAAGATTCTCTGCACTTACTGAAGCTGGTAAAAGTGGCAAGTGCACTGGAGGTTGTGGAGTGGTGAACTGGCAGCCTGGTTGTGCTCGCGGATGTCTTGGCGCCGCCGCAGCTGCCGGGGGATTGTTCTGCCGGGCCCGACATGCTACATCGAGAACTGGCCAGTTCCTTCTTGAACCATAGCATGGTAGAATAAACATTCACTTCGTATTCGAAGACTTGAGAAGCTGCAGGTTAGCTCTTCAGAGGAGCCCAAATGCGCCGGCCGTTGCCCTCAGGATGACAGCACAGATTCTGGCGTCCGAGCTGGGGAATCTCATACAAGATTCAAAGCGCAAGAACAGCGAACTTCGAACTGCCGCAGAGAAGGCTCTCCAGGATCTCAGGTCCCTGCCGGTAACTTCCGAGGCACAGCTCACGGCTGGTATGGGTTTTCCATAACCTTTAGTGATAGTGTGCTGACCTTGCGAGAGATCTGTCCCGACGTCCCTACTTTATATCGCCCTTTCTCATTGCTTGTGGTACTCAAAATGCCAAACTCGCTAGCACCGCCGTCTCCTGTCTCCAAAAGCTCACCATCTCGCGTGCCTTGCCCAGGGAGCGGTTGAGTGAGGTGTTGGAGGCCTTAAAACATTGCGTCTCCTTGAGTATGTAGACATTTAACATGACCTGTTAGCTCCGCATCTAACGAGGAGCAGGCAATGATGTTCAACTAAAGATACTACAATCGCTGCCGCCTTTGATACAACACTACCCTTCAGAAATCCGAGGAGATGCTCTTTTGATTGTTTTGCAGATATGCTCGGCCCTCCAGAATGTGAAGAACTTTGCTGTGAGTAACACAGCAGCTGCAACGCTTCAACAGCTTGTGATATCTGTTTATGAGAGGGTTGTATACGAGGACAGTGAGTTTTGCACATTTTTTCATAGCCATCCATTGACCAACAACGACAGAAAGAGCCCTGGAAATACCACCTACTGCTGAGGTCCCTGGTGATGAAGGACCTATACCGGTCAGACCGGCCGCTGAAGACGCTTTCAAGGTTTGTTTCGAGTGATGCGCCTGGACCTTTTATGCTAATGTACGCCAGGTATTCAATGACCTCAGTCTCCTGGCGAATGGCGAGAAACCAGTACATATTCGGTTCTCCACGCTTCCGCAGACATCGACACTCGAGCTCATTGAAGCTATCCTGTCCAACTATGGTACAGTTGTAAAATCTCATCCGGAGCAGATCCATATTCTGCGCTCCTTACTCATGCCTGTGATTATTCGCTCCCTCTCAGAGCGGCTGGCTTTTCCCATCACTCTACGTATCGTCCGGATCTTCAACGTTCTCCTGGGAGACCATCTGTCTACCATGCCATCGGAGTGTGAGATCGCTCTAGGTCTACTCAACCACATACTTGATCCTGAGGCATCGCCAGTATGGAAGCGCGCTCTTTGTCTCGAGGTCTTCCGGGGAATTTATTCAGATACGCGCCTTGTGCTTTCCATCTACAATCATTTCGACGAAAGAGAAGGTAAAAGGCGCATTATTGGAGACAATCTAGCGGCTTTCGTACGGCTTGCTACTGAGAAGCCGGCCGTCATTGGTCTTGGGCAGCATTCCACTGCACCCTTGAGCCGAAGTGAGGGAAAGGATTCCGCGTCAGAACAAGCGGTCGCTGAAGCTGGTGCACTGGCGGGTGTTATTGGAGGGCCATTATCGGAGCCCAGTGCTAATAGCCATCCGATTGGGCTCAGTTCCCAATGGAGCTCGCTCAAGGTATCTTGCATCGAGCACCTGGACAAGACCGAACCGCCGGGATTACCTGAGACCTACATATACAGTCTAGTCTTGACTTGTATAACAAATGCCTCAGAAACGCTCGCCAAGTTTGTCTTACCATTGACAGTGCATCACGAAAGCAGAGGCAAAAGGAGGGCTAAGGAAGACGACGTACCTGATTCGGGACCAGAACCTACATCTTCGGGCGCAACCAGGCGAAGACTTTCAAGGTCCCACTCTTTCCGTAAAAGGACGATCCCGATCAATCCACTCGACCTTAGGACCCATCCTGCGTACGACAACATACAAACAAGTTCGGAACTTGTTAGTGAATGTTGGCCAGCTGTACTTGCTACTTGTTCCACATTCCTAAACGCGACCCTTGATGACGAATATTATCGAGCGTTAGTTCGAGCAATACAGAAATTCACCCAAGTGGCAGGTCTCTTAAGACAATCCACGCCCCGGGATGCATTTCTCACAACACTCGGCAAAGCGGCCGTTCCGGCGAACTTATTGCTTGCCAATGTGTCTTCCCCCAAGCACCCGGCGCTGGAAAGCTCAGGGGTGTTTTCAAATGCCAAGGGTCTATTGAGCGTCGACAGTCTAGTCAGCCAGGCATCGTCATTATCGACAGATAAGCATCGGCGTCCCTCCCATGAAGTCAGTCTGCCGGCTTTAGGGCCACGGAATCTCATGTGTCTGCGGGCGTTGCTCAATCTGGCCATTGCTCTCGGGCCTAC
The DNA here is from genome assembly GCA_019022765.1 of Westerdykella sp. P71. Classification (NCBI taxonomy): domain Eukaryota; kingdom Fungi; phylum Ascomycota; class Dothideomycetes; order Pleosporales; family Sporormiaceae; genus Westerdykella; species Westerdykella sp. P71. Next base: position 196,126 of record JAFHBW010000007.1, read on the forward strand.
ATTGCAGTCTGCATGGTCGATCATCTTCGAGACACTGCAAGTGGCGGACCTTGTCATGGCTTTATCGAATAATCAGGGTGGTGCGCGTACCCCAGGGCCACAAGGGCGCGTTTTCACAGATTTGGCGCCGGAAAAGATAGAAGCAGAAACGTCCGCTGTCCAAGCTGCGGCTCGAAGGCTGTTTGAGAGCAGCGTCGATTTCCCGAACGAGTCATTTCTTGATATACTCCAAGCACTCTGCGGTCAACTTGACGCATCAACCCCATCAGCAAGTGGTCAAAGAACACCCACCGCTTCGGTTCGCCCACAAGTGTTGCATCAGCGCCGCTTAGGTAGCGTTTCTGGAATATCGCTGAGCACAGACACGAACGCCCGGGACTGTGCATTCACTTTAAACAAAATTGGAGAGCTTGTAGCTCTAAATCAAGGGCGTTTGGCGCAGTATGAACCTTTCGAGAGTGGCTGGAACATTTTCGTCGCGGAACTTGTCACGTTCTGTCAAGACGGTCGTAAACAGGCATCAGCACGGTTGCTCGCCGCAGACATCATCTCTCGAACCGTCGTAGATATGGCTGAGCATTCCATGACGGACGAGAATCGGGATCATGTTCAGGACAGGATACTGTCCGCTCTACGCACGCTCATCTCGGCCTTGCTCCCGACGGAACGTGATGAGATGTATGACGATACGAGTATTCGGATTCATCAAATTGCTCTGGATGCTTTAAGAAGCGTGATCGAGAGATGCGGAGACTCCCTTGTTGCCGGATGGGATTCAGTGTTCGACAGTCTGCTGAGCGTCTTCATCCCGCACGTCCTGGATGACAGTGGAGGCACTGATGAACCTGGTATCCGAGAGACTGACCTGTCTCTTCCACCCGTCAAAGTCATAACAAAATCACTTGCGCGCTCTGCTTTTGCGTCTCTGCAGCTTGTTTGCTCAGATTTCCTGGCTGCGGTGCCGGAAAAATCGCTTTCCACGATCCTAGAGCTTTTGCTCCGGTTCTGTGGTCAACAGGAAGACTTCAATATGTCGCTTACGGTAAGCCTTGAGCCTTTTTGAGAATACCCGATACTAATCGAGCCAGGCCGTCACATTCTTCTGGAACCTATCCGATTTTCTTCGATCCCGGAGCAATCTGTCTTTGCTTGCTGAGATGCTAGGAAGCGCCGAAAGCCACGATGAAGTTACCGTTATCGTCAAAGAACGGTCTCAAGAGGGGGCAATGCACGCGTTGTGGCTCCAAATTCTGATAAACCTATCCGCCGTCACTACCGACGATCGTTCAGAACTGCGCAATACGGCGATACATACGATTCAACGGATCTTTGAGAACCACGCGGATCAACTTTCCGTGTCCAGTTGGACGATCTGTCTGCGTACCGTGCCCTTCGCCACGGTAAAAACCAATCTGGCTATTCATACCACAATTCGTAGGCAAGGTCAAACCTCTCAAGAGGAGTTATCAGCGTGGAATGAGACCACGAAAAATCTGCTGAGCTCTGTCAGTACACTGATGATTGCGTACATGGACAATGTTGAAGACAGAGGAGTCATAGGTGCGGCTTGGGCCGACCTCCTTGACTACTTTCAAGAATATTTCCGGTGCGGATCTCACGCCTTGGGATGTCCAGTGTTCATGACCATAACTGCGGTTCTCTCCAGCGCTTACGAGAATGATCGCCTTGACTTCTCGGCAATTCATAAGACTGCCTTGGTTTGGAAAGAATACGTCCATGGGCGCGACAGTCCCGCTTGGACTGATTGGCGGGAAGGCAATCAGGACGCCTTCTTGGCATATGCCGAAGCCTTTAGATCCATTTACTCCATTTCGCGAAACCGCTTGGACTCCGAACTTCCGTCGATGCTTTTACATCTGCAGGATTGCGTTAGCGACTCTGAAGATGTACCGTACTCGTCGGACATCGACCACATGACGCCTTTGCAACATCGCGTTATCGATTGCCTAACCATCATAGATTCCGAAAACAGTGAGGTGAGGGCGTCACTTATCAAGACGTTGAGCAGTTTCATCATGCTCCCATACACCTGTTCTGCAGAACGAGCGGGAAAGCGAGGTCCCACGTTTGTCGCACTATCCAAGGCAGCTATGGGGCTCCTGCCGTCTATTACCGTGGAATATGTCCAAAACCAGGGCATTTATCCCCCCGACGCTTTCAAAATGGCCATGGATAGCTTAGCCAGACCAATTGAGGAGAAGTACATATGGCAGCAAGAAGGGAAATCTCCAACGCTCTGGCAGAAAGCAACTACAGCGGCACTAGATATACTAGGCATCGGTTTGGACAAAATCAAGTATAACGAACAGGAAGCCGAACAAACAAAAAAGGTTTGGGCGGACACTCTTTACAGGATAGCTCGCAGAATCATCGGAGTGCGGGATGACGTGTTCGATCTGCTCCCATGGGTAGAGAAAGACGAGGAGTTTGACATGAAATCTTTTAAAACGATCCAAGGAATGCTCACAGAAGCTTTGGGATGGTCCTGCGTGTCGGATACGACACGACGTATGTACGCATTGGATTTGTTCCGGGCGTCCCTGGTTTATCTCCCCACCCCTGACGAGGTCGAGCCTCGCAAGCTGTCGAAAACGCCTCTGCAGGATTTGTACAAGATACGTTTCGGTCAGACTAAGGACCCAGAGATGATACCACGGATGGAGATGGGATATGTTTGTTTCGCTGAGCTCCTGGCCTTGGTTTCCGCGCAGGCCAACTCTCCGGATCGAGTGAGACTTGCCAAAGCAGCGGCGCCATACCTTATTCTTCGGACCGCCCTTCCCGTAAGAGCCTACATCGCCGATCGACCTCTTCGGGGGCGTATGCCCACTCCTGAATTCGAACAAAGAGAATTGTTGTTCACGTTAAAGGCGCTGGGAGAGCTGAAGAGTGAACCCCAGGCCATTCCAGACGTGCCAGGAGCTACGTCTACCTATCGCAAGCATTTGCATCGCCTGTACCCTCTGCTGCTCAAGGCGACCAAAGTTGCGAGGAACGATCCAGAGGTGTTTGCCAGCCTGAGCAGCTTGATAGACAAGGTTGGGGACGAGTTTGGGCTTCAAGAGGACGATTAAAAGGACACTTTGCGGCTCACACCGCGTCCATGAAGAAATTCAAGTAGAAATAAACTGCATTTCCATCCTGGCTTCTCCAACGCTCCCTCGCCCTACTACTTCAACCGTTTCTCTTCCTCCACACTCTTCCGGCCTCTACCTCATTCAATCCCCCGCTTTACACATATTCCAATGCAGTCCCTACCCCCTTTGTTTGGGTCACACGTATCCCTCGGATCATCAACACATTTATACCCATCGGGGCACGTTTTACCTTGAATTCCTCCACAAGTCGGAGACCGAATAACGCTAGGAAGCGGGTACGGTTCGTCTTCCGTTTTTGTTTCTCGCGCCACGACTCCGCAGACCTGTTGTCATCATTAGAGGTTTGTTTCTTATAAATAAGAGAAGGGAGATGGATGCGTTTCTTGGACAGAGGGACATACTTGTGGCGTGGGCTTGGGGCATTGGACACCTTGGGCGAGCCAGTTCTCATAGCAGGCTTGGGCGGCGTTGTTCTTGCAGCGGCATTCCTGGCGTCTGTTAGATAAAACGTCTTGATCCAACTTCGAAATACTATTCCCCGTGGATGGCTTACAGCAATCAGCTCCAGAGGGCAAATCGGACTCTTGCAAGCACATTTCGCTAGGATAGGGTCCGTACCCTTCTGTGGTTGTGCGTCTGCATTTGGGTTGGCCAAAGGTGAGGCCAGGGACAGAGTAAGGACGGCGGACAGTGCGATGATGAGCTTCATTCTGTTGGATTATTGCAGACAGTTTCGTAGGAGAGTTTGCGGTGTCTTGCCGAGTGAATGCAACCTTTACATTCTACCAAACGAACTCTTTATATACTACACCCTTGAACGCGGGTCTTCCCATATCTCCACCCAGTAACGCAGGTCTCCAATATCAAAAGTTAATTCACCGTTGTCGAAATCCGGGGAAAGCCGTCCGAGTTCTTTTTTTTATTTCTATTCTTAGCAGAGACATACGAACACAGCGTTGGGACCTCAGAAAGGCGCTGCCAATGCTATCCAAGCTCAGGTCCAGAAGGGAGCAAGGGCGTAGAAAGAGTGCAGGGCAATTTCAGCCATACGAGTAGGCACGGTTGCACGGCAATTTTCCTTAAGCCGGAACTGGCAGATCACGATCGTGTTTCGCTTTTCTTCCTATGCTGATCCGAGAACGAAGAAACCGGGGAACGAGGGGCGCACTAGAGGGAGAGAGCCAAGAGGAACCTATATTGCCAGATAATTTGTCTATTGTTGTTTGTATGTTACGCATGCATGGAAGCATTACTTGTACAAATACGCGGGGCTTGGTATCAACGGGTGCGTATGTAAATAGCCAGCTCCTCCACGTGGTCTTTACCGAAAGAGAAGAAACATTCATTCATATGACATCGCGTTATAGCCTGGCGCCACCGCTCTTCGCCAGAGCTGCGGTCTTCGCCTTGAAGTTCTTCACCAGCTGGCGCACTCCCAGATCCAGCATGACGTCTTCTGAACCACCGGGGATACGGATACCCGGTGTCTCGCGATAGATTCCTAGTCACATGTTAGAGTTCAGCGGTCAACTGTTCGAGACCGGATACACTCACTCTCAATCAGCTCTCCCTGACCTGACTTTGTGTAGCCGTTGCCACCGAAGAGGAGCTGGGCGCACTGCGCGCACTCGTTCAGGACAATGCCAGACTGGGCCTTGACCATGGCGGTCAGACCACCGAGTTCGATATCAGCTGTCTCCTTGGGTAGCTGGGTCATCTGGTAGACGAATTGCTCCACCCACGCCCACTGGCTCTCGAGCAGGGCGCCGGCCTTGGCCAACCGGTGGCGGACGACGGGCTGCTCAACGAGGGGCTTGCCAAATGCCTCACGCTTGAGAATGTACTCGGTGGCAGCGGCCAGAGCAACGCGGGACTGCCTGGTGGCGCCAATGGCGATGGTCAGGCGCTCGTGGTTGAAGTTGGTCATAATATATTTCATGCCCATGCCCTCAACACCGACAAGGTTCTCAACGGGGACTTTGACATCCTCAAGCTCAATGTAGGTGGTACCGGCAGAGACCTGGCCACCCACCTTCAGACGACGAGTGGTAACACCTGGATAGCCCTTCAAGGGTACGACGAGAAGGGAGAGACCAGTAGGGCCAGGTCCACCTGTGCGCACGGCCATGGTCGAGTAGTCGGACCAGATGCCGTTGGTAATCCACTTCTTAGCACCGTTGACAATGTAGTACTTGCCACACGGGCTCTTGGTAGCGGTTGTGACGATGTTGGCGACATCGGAGCCAGCCTCAGGCTCGGTGATGGCGATACACGTGCGCTTCTTTCCGGTGAGCAGCTCGGGCAGGTAACGTTCCTGGAGCTGCTTATTGCCGTATTTGAGGATGGGGGGAACGCCGAACGAGATTCCAGTCGTCAGCGAACCTGAGGGACCAGCCAGACCGGAGCGAGCCATCTGTTCACCGTCTCCATCAGCTTCTCACGTCAGACACAAGAGACATTGCTTCTATGGTTTACCTCGTCACAGTAGATCATGGTGTGGATGTAGTCCCACTCCTCAAGCTTCACGCCTAATATATCGTGGATTCCCAGCTTCTTCAGCCATTCTACAGGCAGAGGTGCGGGGAGCGAAGGGAGGAGCATGCCAGCCTTAGCAAACGTCTCGAAGACGGTTTCCGGCAGCGTCTCAATGGTATCCCACTCCAACGCATGCTCCAGCAGGTGCTTCGATATAAATTCCCGGCATGCCTTCTGCCACCTCAAATGTGTCTCCTTGTAGTACGGTGAGGGAAGACCGGCCAGGTATGGCGGCTCCGAGAATGGGACGATGGGTTGGGACGACATGGTGTTACCCTATGTGCGAATTCCGAGAGGGATGTGAGGGAGTAGTGGCGGACAGGGAATCGAGGCTCCTGCTGAAGCTGTGTCTTACATGATGATCCGGGGTATATAAGGGCACAGTTCATGGCGGATGCGGCCCATGGGGTAGACGTTCAGCCGGGGATGTTGTTGGAGCCGAGGTTGGCTTCTAGCCTAACCGATTTGGGGTGAAAGCTAGAAGAACCACCACTTCACGGTCTCTCATAAGGCCGTAGATCTCCCTACATTGGACACGTATCTCGTGTCAAAGGCCATCAACTTGGTCCAGGGACCATAGAAACTCTCTCACAACGCCCATATGTGAAGGACTCGAAGCGCAGGGGAAGTGACCGATCCCACGCTCGATTCCGAGGACGGATTCTGTTGAATCTCTTTGATACAAGCCGAGCATCCTCAATTCGCACCTGCTGCTCTCCACACATCGTGGATGGTGCTCAAAACCCCCGATAATTGCCGGGCAAATATGGCTTTGTCATCTCGCACGAAATTTCTCGCATCTTTCAGAAAGTGAATGCTTTGTCCTTGTCGACATCGCCAGTTCGAGTCAGCACAATCTCTACTGTGTGTATTGCAAGTGATGAGTCGGTATTCAACGACTTCGACAACTTTGATGACTTTGCATTCGCATGTGAGTCTCCAATGTCGAAAGAGAAGTTGTTGTAAGTAAGTCTTCAGATCTGCCATGTAGTCATTATTCAGGAGTGAGACGTTTGCTCCCCTGGATGAGTCGTGCCACCGGGTTGCCAAAGCTGCAATCCAGGGTGACGTGGGGATTGGCTACCCCGCGGGGGCGTGCCTAGGTCGATCTTGTTCTGTGACGAGTGTTGAGCCGCATGTATCATTTCTTCCATCGGCGGTTAGGCGGGGTTCCCAAATGATGAGTCGGCTCCCTTACGATATGGGCCGCTAGGTACGATCCTGAACCGGTTGTAAGCAAGCGGTAGTGCAATACCTTGGAACATGTTACTTCAGCCGACTTTGGGCTCACATATAGATTGTTTGCGACTGAGTTGCACACAGAGCCGCGTCAGAATTCCCCCCTCCTTACGTCCACCGTGTGAATAGGGGACGTCGGATTTGAGTTTAGTGCAACATTGTGATTGGCTCTCTGCTTTACAGTCACGTGAAACACGTCGAAAAGGAAGGAGCACTTCTGTTGAAGTACCCCCGTACTTTGATCTCTTATCTTTCAATTTTCCTTCCCTCTTCGATGACCGACGGCAAGGATTTCGTCTATTCATCCATCATCACACGGGGACATGTCTCACGGCCCTAGTAGCAACTTTGTTTCCAAACCGAGTCATACAAACATGCATGTCGCGACCCCGATTGCAACTCCGACTTCGCGCCGTGCTACCCAAAGGGTTGTTCCGCACCCCAAGATCTGTAAACCCGTTTCAAGGTATACAGTTGCGTATGCCCAATCACCGAGCTCTCGAGTGGCTTGCTACTGCACAACCCACAACACGTTATTCCCGTATGGAGAGTTGGTAAGCACCGAGCATCTATCGTGGTCTCTGAGCCGTGTTTGCCCGATCGATCCCTGTTTCCCCAACTCCATGCTTCCCCAGATGCAAGGCCCCTGCAAGTACGGGGAACTAGCTTCCTCCAACAACGACCTGCTTCGTATGTAATGGAACTCTTGGATCGGAGTTGGTGTCATCGTTGACTATCAAGAAGGGCCAACAACTCCTGTACATGGTACGATCCACTCAAGACAACCCACTCCCAGCCTATATCAGGAAATTTTCCCCGGACGAGACGTTTTTTTCGAGGCCAAGTGGTCTAGATGAGGGCACACCACTGCCACGAGGAGGCGGAGGAGCCGTTGAACGCTAAACTAGCAGATGCCATCGGCGTTCCAGTCCTCGAAAACTGGAACCCAGGGACTGGTTAAGGTACGTACCGCGGCCTACCGCCGACCACCAGACTTGGCGTCCTCTGTGTCGGAAAACTGACAGGTGCCGCAGACTGTCAGGTCCGTCCCCTGCTGCTTAGGGTGCTCTGCGCTGCTATCGTCGATGACGATGTACTCGGCCGTTCACGTCACCGGCTGAGAGCGGTTTTGGAGGTCTGGTGATGTGATGGATGCAACTCACACATATTTGAAAACTCTGCAACAGCATAATCTTACAGAGCCTGCAATCCGCCGATTCCCGCCTGGACTCGATACACAGAAGGGATCAAGGTTTCAATCTCAGGTTCATGCGCACCCCAAGCCCAGCCCCAAGCCACATGGCGGGGGAGCGGAGGTTATGTCCGAACATTCACCGCATGTACTCGTGCGAATCATCGTGGAGTTGTGGACGCCTCCCCGCAAAATCAGAGACTGCCCAGGATGCTGGATCGTCAGTTCTGCCCCACATGTTCCCGTTTGGACCTTAGTTTTGCAATTCCTCGGTGGTCGCAAGCTCCCTGATTGGATGATGGGCACCCTTTTCTCCGTCTGCAAGTTCAAACAGGGTCGTGAGGAACACGTCCGACAGTCGACTCTCCGAGCATCGTCATACGTAAACGATGTTCCTAAGAAAAGGGTGGCTTGGGGCGGTCGGAGGAGCAGTCATCGTCGTCAGGTGGCAGAGGGAGAATGCATAATGACAAGGAGGGACTGTGGATCGGAAATAAACCACACTCCGGGCCTGAGCTGAAAGGAGATCTGGTCACTGGACTCGGAGCTCCACAGCCTCCGCGTGCCAACAAAAAGCCCGCAATTTTAACTCTGCACGCGCTGTGCGTTGTCGGCTACATACTAGCAACATGTCGGCTGTGGATGACTATGTTGGCTTAGGCCCACTGCTGGAATGCTGACAGCCAATCACGCGATCCTGGGAAATCCATTTCCGGTAGTCCTTCCAGAAATCCTCTCAACACGGAGTCTTCTTCTGAGTCCGACTCTACGACGATGGAGTTTTGCCTCCCAATGACTCGGGTTGGCCACGCTGGAATTCGACAGCATCGTACCTAGGTATGCAGAGCAGCTTCGCTGGTGGCGCTTTCTTCATTGTCTGCAATGCGGGAGCCCCTTCCACAATTCAACCCCCGCACATCATCGCATCCTGTCCCTGCTCGGTGATGAAAAATGAACCGCGGTATCTTCGCACGGACAAGGGCCGGCTGACGTTGGCGGCGTGGTCAGCGGTCCTGCTTGAGCCTTGAGGCCGGACCATATGCCGAGAACATCCGAGAATGACCAGCACCCACCTGCTCCCACCAGCGCCCACCATGGCACCATGCGCCTCGCACTCGCCAAGAGGAAGACCGCCGATAGTCCGAATCTGGGGGCGCCTGGGGTACGCGCTAGCATCCCCACGGGAGACGAGACGAGCTTTGAGGGATAATCGCAAGGGGTCCAAGCCGTCTTGGGAGATCAACTGGAATCCACCATGGCGAACTTTGCGTCCGTACATAATCTACGGTGTCCCCGGGTCCGCCCGCGCCAGCGCCCCGTCTTGAGCTCCCTTCCCCATATTCAGGAACCAGATCGAACTTCCCCAGGATAGTTCTACCAAACATCAGGCGCCATGTCGGAGTGCTCAGGATCCCCTTCTGACCATCACCACGATACCCAACCTCCCAAGCGCAAGGCCGCTCAAGCTGGACTCGATGGCCACACCACCGGACGATCGGTAAAACGGAGGGCCTCCAAGGCATGCCAGTGCTGTCGAGCACGCAAAGTCAGATGCAATGTCACGGAGCATGGTGCCCCGTGTACAAATTGCAGGCTGGACGAGGTGGAATGCATCGTCTCAGAGAGCAGGAGAAAAAAGTGAGTCAATGTTTTTTTCTGATGTTCCCCTTTCAGTGACAAGTCTCCTTTTTCCCACCTTCTACAATCGCTGTCGTCATGCGTTGTCGTTTGGAACTGTGTTCCCAAACCCATGTCAACGGCAGTCAAATGATTCGACAACGGTCCATCGCCGATCTTGACCACCAAAACGTACAGTGTGGCTGACAAACGTTCGTGCAGGAAATGGACAAAGGACGACGAGCACCAGAACGAGAATACCACCGCTGCTGTATCGAATGCGAACCGCAAGCTCGCTTCGCGCGACGCCCTGGACGGCATCCAAAACCTGAACTCAGCCGCGTCGAGGCGGTCACATGAAGGTGAAAGCCGTCATGACGAGCACGTGCCACACTCCATCTGTGCGTTGACCTTGGTCAAGGAAAACATTCACATGTGCTAACAAGTCACAGACCAGAGCCATGGCCGTTTGGGCTCGCTCAACACCTTCGCGGACATTCAGCGCAGGCTATCCGTCAACTCCCAGACCAATGGCATGTCTATGCTCGGTCATGCTTTCACCCCCTTTGGAAATGACAGCCAAACGCCGTTCTTCACCAACATCACGCCTCCAAGGTTCAATGCCGCCGACTTGCCGCTCTTCATCAAACCGCTCCCTGCCAAAATTGGACCGGACGAGGTTGCCTATCTGGAGAAGAAGGGTGCGTTGACTGTACCAAAGGGCACGCTGCGCAGCGAAATGCTACGTGCGTACCTCGACTACGTACACCCGTACATGCCACTCCTGGATCTGCATGACTTCCTCACTGTCATCGACCAACCGGATGGCAGTCTGGGCAAAGTCAGCTTAATTTTATTCCAAGCCGTCATGTTTGCGGGATCGGCCTTTGTGGACATGCAATATTTGCGCGCCGCAGGCTATGTCACGAGGAAGGAGGCGCGCAAGGACTTCTTTCAGAAAACTAGGGTGAGTGAATTCCTTCGGCCGAACGTATCGTACGTTTGGCGTTAGGCCCAATTCGAGGTCTTGGACCGGTCCGGTCGTTGACGTGTTCGGCAACGGCTCGCCAACGCTCCGGCTGCGCTTTTCCAACAACACATTATTACGTTTCCCCCCCAGAGCGATGACTAATAAATTTCACAGTTGCTGTACGACTTCGACTACGAGTCCGACCGTGTCTCCCTGGTGCAGGCACTGCTGCTCCTGACTTATTACTACGAAACTCCAGATGACCAGAAAGATACATGGCACTGGATGGGTGTTGCGACCTCCGTCGCCCACACCATCGGCCTTCACCGTAACCCGGACAAGACCAATATGGACGCGAAGCGGGTAAAGCTATGGAAACGTATCTGGTGGTCGACCTACATGCGGGATCGCCTCATTGCGCTGGGAATGCGTCGCCCTACCCGCATAAAGAGCGAGGATTTCGATGTGCCTATGCTCACGCTTAGCGACTTTGAAATCGCTCCGCTTCCCGAGTCCATCACCTGCATTCCCGCGGACTGCCGCGTGGCCAGGGATGTCGACATGCAGCGGCAGCTTGCCATCATGTGCATCGAGAAAGCGAAACTGTGCTTGTGCATCTCACATGTGCTCTCTAAGCAGTACTGCGTGCTCAACAATGCCCAAGGCTTGATGAATGACCGCACCACCATGATGCTTCTCCCCAAGAAGCTCGACCCGGAAACCAGCGAGGTCAAGGACTGCGACGAGGAGCTCCAGAAGTGGGTAAACGAGCTCCCGGAGGCGGCCAAGTACACAGACGAGCCTTCTGGCGACAAAGCTCTGGATTTGCACAGGGCCCTGTTGCACATGGTCTTCTTCACTACACTTTCTGCGTTGCACCGTCCCCAGGTCCTTCCCTCGAGCCATGGTGGATCCGCTCCCTCGACAGGTAAACCCGCCTTGGCTTCCGATGTTCTGGAGGTGTCTCGCAGGAATGTGCGCCGCGCCGCTTCCGCCATCACTTCGATCGCCCAGCGCCTCGACCAGCAGAATCTGGTCAAATATCTGCCTACCACTGGCGTTACCGTCCTTCTTCCAGCCATCATCATTCATTTGCTCGACATTAAGGCACCTGAGGAGGAGACGCGTCGCGCCTCCCTCCGTGGTTTCTGCCAGTGCATGACGGTTATGGGCAAGTTGCGAGATCTGTACGCCGCCGCTGACTATTCAACCGCCTTCCTCGAGGCCGCGATTCGGAAGGCTGGCATCCACATCGCTCCCATGGCATCGCAGGCTACCAACGCATCGACGGCAACGCAAGCCGCCAAACCTGCGCCTGTGACGACCGTGGAAGACCTCGTGGACGCCGGACGCCGTCTCGACATGGTCTCTACTCCCCTGCACAACAGCAATGCACCCGCGACCGGCCACCAGAACAACAACATTCACATGCCGCGCTCGACGCTGACACCGCCTCCGGACAGCGCCACGACCAATCTGCATACGCTGGAGAAGATCCCCGGTCAGCCCAACGTGACAGACGAGGAGGTGGCTCGTCGCCTCGAGACCTTTCTGGCCTCCACACCGCCCGAGTCTGACCACGACCACGAGCTCGACATGGACGGCGCCAACATCACCGTCTCGATGAAGGACACACACCCCAGCATCACCATCTCGCACTCGGACTCCTCCCACGCCCCTGGACTCACGATCCCGGCTCCTCTCCCCACGCCCGCCACCACCCTCTCGGACGTCAAGCTCCAGCACCAGTACCCCTTCATGTCCGTGTCGGACCTGCCGCCTAACCCGTTCAACCACCACCAGGACGACGAGATGATGTTCAGCAGCCTGCCGATGCCGCACGAGTTCGACGACGGCGACTTCGACTCGCTCCTGAACCTGGATGCCGTGGGCGAGACGTTCAACTTCGAGGACGGCATGCTGGATATGCAGGGCGATATGGGCGATAACGACTGGATGGGGACGGCGGGGTTGGGGGCCGGGCATGGGATGGGTGAGGAGGTGAAGGCTGCGTGAGGTTGATGAGGAGAAGATGGGAAGAACAAGACCGATTTTCTTTTGGGATTCTTTTTTTTCTGGGGTCATGGGAACTGGGGAAGGAAAAGTTTCTTTTTTGCTTTTCCCCTTTCTTCTGGTTCGACATTGCAACCCCCGTCTTGCTTATGGCTCGCACGATATCCATGTCTGATTTTCAACATGATGCTTTTTTGTTTTTTCTGAGGAAATGGAAATGGAAACCCCGGGAAAGCTATTGTTTAGTGTTTCAATGCACGGCAAAATGGGGCTCGGAATGGGGCATTGGGACATGGGAAAAGGTGCTCTTAATGATAGGGAAATAACAGAGCAATGATGATGGAAGTCAAATCTTGCCTTTCGTTTGTTAAGTGAATATTCGTTCTGGGTGATGGACATGAGAGAAGCACTCTTAACAAGACAACATTCGATAATCTCCCAATCCGACCCTGCTTAATCAAAGTTCAACAGTCGCCTAGACTGTTCGTTCGTGAATACAGTTCAGTCTCACACCATCACACCCATGAAATGCATGCTCACAAGAAAATATTATTAATGGTTTCCATCTGTTGAAGACACAATCCAGCGTAGACCCCCTCTCCTACCGTCCTCCCCTTTTTCGATTTTCGAGCCCGCCAAACCTCCCCTCAAAGAAACATCTGCCGCGAACCCATCAGCGAAAAGGATCGCCGCCATCCCCTGCAAACAAAAAGATGATAGACCAAGGCTATCGCCACCACCGACGCATCCCCAACTACCGCCGTACTTGTGGAAGCTTTGGTGGAGCTCGTCGACCCTTATCCCTCCACAGCAGCGCTGATCCTCCTACCCCACCCAAACTAGCCTTTGACAAAGGAGAAAACGTTATGCTTCCACGGCCTTCCCTTGACGACTTTTTCAGGACCCTAACCCGGGGATCCAAACCCGTAGATGCACACGTATGCCTTAGAAAATAAAAGGTCGATGCAGCCAGTGCTCATGCACGCGCGCCATTAATAATTCCCGCCGTGCAAAGAAACAACCATGATGGAAAGAGAAATAACGGGAAGTGACCGACATGCTGACCCGCTGAAATGGCGACCATGTGCAAAACGCCCGAAGAGAGACCAAGGCTTGTTGAAATCCGGAGCTCTTCTTTGCCGCTTCGCTAAAAACCCAGAAATGCAGGCTCAACACGCCCAAGCGTTGAATCCGCGGGGAGTCGAGACGCCAGTAGGCGACGACTCCCTCAAGTGAAAATGAATACCGGAGGATGAAGACCACAGGCGCGATGTAGCGTTCATGCGTACGCTAGTGGCTTCATGGTGGAGGTTGAGAGCCCCGGCCTACTCCTCCTGAGCCCAGCGCTGTTCTCTCAGCGGAAGCTTCGATCCCTTCGCCTTGCGCTCACCGGTAAACTCATCTTTCCATGCCCAGTATTCCCCGAGGCGAATCTCGGCATACGACGCATAGTCGAACTCAATGAGCGATATCTGTGCTTGGATGAGAGCCCAGATGCCCCAGTAGAACCCGGGAACACCACGGAATCGGTCGACTTGTTCGAACAACTCGTCGAGCTCCGCCTCCTTGTAGGCACGGTTCGAGTGCAAGCTGTAGCTGCGCAGGTATTCACGCAAGAAGGCTCGTCGCACGGAACGGGTGGGCAGAACGTTAAAGTCGCAGTCAAAACCGCCCCATTCGGCAAAGTGGTTTGCGATGTCGAAGGCTGCCGGCGCCGGTGACGTGTACTCATAATCAATGAAGGACACGGATGCTACTGGCTCCTCTTCTTCTGAGCCCTCGGACGTGCTTGAACGGCGAGACGCGGAAGCGGAAGAAGGGATGGGCTCGATGATGACGTTGCCGCTCAGAAGGTCGCAATGGGCAAAGACGAACGGTTGGGAGCCGCCAATGCCGGGAGTGTCAAGCAGCTGCTGGGTCAGCCACTCAAGTTCTCTTTGGAGCAGGTCGCGACGGCTCGTCTCGGTGTTGGTGCTTGTGGGCAGAGCCTGGATCCACTTCTGCATTGTTGTCCACACATTGGGAATGGGCTTGCCGGGTGTCAAAGAAGATGTGGCCTCCACAGATGCACGTCTATTTTGAGCAGTGTCTGGTGCCGGGGCAGCAGACACCTCGCTGATATTCGATATGGGTAAGGTTGCATGCCACTCTCCCAACCTTTGTGCTACACCACGAAATACTTCAGGCCTGCGAAGATCGGCCGGAGCGCACACGCTGCCTCGAAGGAATTTGTACAGGAGACCGTTCTCGAATCGGGCGTACAGGGCGGGTGCGAGGCCATGGCTGGCGAGCAAGGAATGCGAACTGGTTTCCTCTGCAACGGCGGTTCAGTGATGTGGTCGAAGCCGAGAGCTTATGCCTACTTACTCTCGCGGTCGATGATGACGTCTGTGCCTCTGCCGTAGGCTCGCAGGAGTATCGAGTCTTCCTCGACCTCGGCCTCTGACAGCCCAGGGAGTCTATTGAGCGCCTGAAGTAACTGCGTACATAGACATTAGCCATGGTCTGACAGTGGCTTCGTTGGGGCAGGCTCACAGTGTTGGTAATGCCGTCAGTGAACCTGACGAAGTCGATTGTGTCCTTTGTCTCCCTCCATTCTGGGCGTAAGGTGAGGATGAGGCTCAAGGCGGAGTTGTGGGAGTCGGAGCTGTCATAGTACAGGGGAATGTGCCTGACAGGGTCGGGTGAAGTCGGGGCTGATCCCATGATTGTATAATGTTTCCTGTTATGGTCAGCGTCGAGGGTTGAAAATGTTTCGAAATATGGCACAAGGGGTGTTATGCAGGCCGCCGAAGCATGTGAACGCTCGGCGGGTCTCTTCAGGGGGTACTCACCAATTGAGGGGGTCACAGAGAGATGGTGAGGGTGGTGGAGGGGGTGTTTGAAGGAGTGAAGAAGGGAGAGAGAAGAGGAAGAGAAGAAAGAGAAGAAAAGGCAGGAAACTCACGAGTTTGGGCGGTCAGGCGGCTGCTGTCGTGTGCCTGCCCCTTCCAGGTACGGTAACCCCCTGGCTCAGTGGCTCTCCCGCCTGAGCCGTGCCACCGCCCAGGTGCCAGGTGCTCTTCCCCGCAATCAGGAATCAGACGCCACGCGTCCTCGCCACACTTTGTTTGCTGCGCCACTGACACCGGAACGTTCCAAGGTTGGGCTCGCCCATGCTCCTCTTCATCTGTCACGGAGCGATGCGACTAATCTATTGAGTACTAATTTGTGTATATCTAGGGGCAACATCACAGGCCATGTTTTTGCAATGGATGCCTACAATAAGAGCTTCCTCTCCAACCGTCATGGCCGTGTTTCCCCCGTGCCACACTTGTGCCATGAGGTCATTGACCCGTGAGATTGTGCGAGTGACACTGCATAAAGAGCAACGACGTACACAGTACACGCATATTCGGCAGTTCTGGTCGACAAATGACATGCCTGGTGGCTTGGGACTTTGGTACCTTGATAATAACAGAAATCAGTTCCAAGAGTAATAATATCCCCTAGATTCGTTGCCTGCCCTATCCTATTCAAATGCGAGACCTCGACGCCTAACCAATGCTCATGTACAGGAATGTCCCAACTCGCCTCCAATGTACCTCTACCGGGTCATGGTCCCTCCTCCATCCTTTTGCAAACCCGGCAATGTATGCAATGCAACCTGACAATAAGAAAAACTGGGTATCATCGCCGCCGCTTCAAAACAACCACTCTCTAAAGCTCCACGATTTCCGCGACAGTCTCATCCCGACCATTCTTTGACGCGGCCGCCATAGATACTTTTCTCAAATCGCTAGCGTCCATGGTACCGACAAATGCACGCTGGATAAATGTGTTCCAAGGCCCGCTCTTCCTCTGCTCCGGATGCTTCGGCTTGGCTCTAACTTCGACAGCTGACGGTGATTCGTTTTCGCTATCGCTTTCGTGTTCTCCCTCCTCTTCATATCCATCTTCCTCTGCAAGGTAATCCTCTTCGTCCTCCTCTTCGCCCATGTCTTCCTCCTCATATATATCCTCTTCGTCCTCATCCTCGTCCATCGGAAGTGCAGACAACTTTCCCGACTTGTCCAATCCGATACGACGAGCGAGATCAAAGTAGCTTCGAACCGTCATATCCTTGAGCCGGTACAGCTTGTCGTCCGTCGTGTTGTATTCCACCTGATAGTAAAAGGGCTTCGGATGCGGCTTCGGCCGTGGCTGCTTGCCTTGATGGCCGCCGTGCTTGCCTTCCTTCCATTTCGACCCCTCAAGCGGATGGTCATCAGAAGGAAGTGTATCTGGAACGAAGTCGTTGTTGATCTCTGTCAGATTGGCAAAGTACTGGACATAGCCCAGGAGAGTGAGTGGCTGCGGTGAATATGCTGGGCCCGGAGGTGCTGATCTGGACGGTGGATCGGGAACCTTGAATTTGTATTTCTTCCGCTTCCCTGCGTTTTTCTCATCCTTATCCTTTTTCTTGTTGACCAGTTCGTCCACGTTCGATCCCAACTCGGAGACATCTGAAAGGGGTTCTTGAGGATTGAAGAACGTCTGTGATTTGGGCACCACCGCCTTTGGGTGCTGAGGCCCTAGAGGACTAGCGAAGTCTTCCAGGCCGCTGATATTATAGGAATAGACGCGGATGGTTGGGAAGTAAGTTGGGATGACGCTGGGTGCCACGTGCGAAACGCTGAATCTTTGGCGATATCGTCCACCAACCCGGCGACGGTGCTTCTTCTTGCCTCCTCCATTTCCCTTGGATGCAGATGTGTCGTTCGGAGAAGGAAGGTCGGCCCAAACGTCCCCAAGTTCAGTCAGGTAATCTGACGCCGACGCAACCGTGACCTCTCCGTCTTCGAGCATGCTCACCCGCTCTGTATCTTCAAGGATCGCCATTTGACCTTTTTTGGTACTCCGCTTGAGGTGGTTGAAGTCGTGCAGCATGAAGTGGTCGATATTCATGTGCCCGAACAGCGACGTGATGATGACATCTCTGTACTGGCGCTGCCACAAAGTGTACTTCTGCCAGCACGTCTCATCCCAGCTCCGCTTGCTGTGAGTTCGTGCAGGAGGAACATGTCCCGTGAGTATGACTTTCATACCACGTTCGCGCATGATACGGAGCTGAATGCGCAGCCATTCCATGTGCTCGTAGCCTGGCTCGTGTTTGTTCGCGCATCCGTTGACTGCGGAGTTCGAGTCGAAGAAGTAGCTTGGATCATCATCAGAAGGCACCCAAAGGCCATGAGAAAAACTTCGACTTACAGAGTGTTGAGGCTGAAGACAGCCAGCTTGTTGGGAATGACTTCGACATAAAACCAGCCTCCTTCCTGGAAGGAGTGCCGCTGTTCTTCTGGGATGTAGTCCCTCCATATGTCCAGGTATTTCATGCTCCATTTGTTTGGACCCTTTACAAAGATGTTGTGCGGCATGACATCGTTGTTGCCGAAAGTCGGCACGACGGGGATAGCTGGACGGTCTTTCTGGGATGCGCCAAACACGTCCCTGACCCTATCGACAACAAACTCATTTTGTTCTATTATTTGCTTATGCGTACGTGGGATCTTCTCATCGTTGTCGTGGCGCGCAGAGTCGCCGGTCCAGACGACGAAATCGATGGTGTCCTTGAGATGTTCCTCGATCCAGGCAAAAGTCTCGTTGATCAGGCTGTACGGGGTATCACAAGCGGACGTCTCCGCGCCGTAGACACCAGCAGGACCGCGTCGACGGTGGCAGGCTGCATCGGATTCGGTGCTCGAGTATACTTTGTAGAAGGGGTCGGGATGGATGTCTGGAATGGACGTTAACTACTAGCCGTACAGAGCAGGGGCAGGAATAGCATACCAGTAATGTGCAGAAAGCGGCCCTGCAAACGTCGCCCACGGTGCTGGGTCGATGATGGCGGATATGACGGCGATATCGATGCAGGTTGTGCCGCGACTGGATCGCGTCGGGGAGCTGCCCTGCACACGGCCAGGGATGCGAGCAGCCCGCAGAACAGCTCTGCGAACATGGCGCATCATATACGATACGAGGAATCGAGATGAGGAGAAGAAGAAGGTGAAAAGAGAATATTCGTGAGGAGTGGGCGTTGCTGTGTGTTGTACCAAAAAGCTCCCAAAAACTAGCTTACGCCGGGAGCCACATGGGCAAAGCACGCGCGCTGAATGGTTGCGTCATGCTTGCACTGTGCCAAGTCAGCTGCCTCCAGCCATCACATCCATCCATCTCGGTACTCTGACCACACGAAGTCACATCGCACATGCACTAGCAGCTTCACTCTCAGGGTGCTGGAATTAGACGTCCAAAACGGCCATATATTAACGATCGTCCTAAATATACGACGATACATATGACACAGGTTCCTTCGGGAGGAACAGCGACTACTCGTATACATACTCCAGTAACAAGCATGTGTCCCACAGCAAAGAACCCATTCCTTTACTTTGCAAGCCAAGTCGCAGCGGTACGACTGCGCCATCCCGTCCCAATGCCTCCAGAGAAGCCCTGCCGTGGTAATGCAAGTGAAAGTGACCAAGCCACCAGAGGAATAAAGATGCAGCAAGCAATAAAAAAGAAACCTCGCCAGCTTCCATGAGCTGTGCCTCGTACCTAAACGCCCACGCTATGCCGTAAAACAATGTGTGACCGTAACCGCCGTGAACCTGTGGCTAGGTGTATATGCGCAGAAAGGTCGTCGTCCAGAAGAAGGGAAGTCCGAGGCTAGCCCGTATCTGCTATCACCATCTCAAAGCCCTCACACTGTAGAACAGCTGATTACCAGACCCGTCGCGGTGCTCAAGCACCATTCGTCTTGGTGGACTGCCCGTTGGACTGCTTCACCCCCTCCCTGCCGTTCATCTCAGAGCCAAGCATCTTGTTGTACATGGCCTTCACTTGGTCGACCGTTACCCCGGTCTTGGGCCAGTATTTGAGTGTGTTTGTCCTGGTATAACTTAGTCTCTGCTCGCTTCCTCTTGGATGGCTGAATCACAACTTACCACATGCGATCCTCCAGTTCCTTATTGTCACGCGTCTCGGCCCTGATGAAATTGCCGATTGCGATCAGCTCGACCTTGAGGACCTTGATCATCTTCACCTTGTCGGGAATATTCTTAACGTTCGCCTTCCTCAAGCGCCCGAGGTTGTCACGCACAGGCTTCATCCGACGCTCCACATACTCCTCCGACTTCTTGTCCACAGGTTTGGTCGACGGGGAATCAACACTCGCCCTATGACTGTTGGTACCGTGACCTTGCATAGGCCGGGGTCGCTCCGCTTCTGTGCTGTTGTTGCGTCGGAGTTCGGGTGTGCCGGAGCGAGCGAGCTGTTGAGAGAGACGCTCGATGTTGGACCTGTTGGCGCGGCCATGCTCCTTACGATGCCCGTCACTTGGTCGATATTGGTCGCCGTGTTTACCGTGCCCATGGGTTCGATGAGCGGGTCTCTCCGTGTCGCGGGAAGATGTCTTGCGGGACTGCCCTCCGGGAGCGGGACTTCTAGAGACGCTAGGGCCAGTCTCCGAGCGACGATGGCCATGCAGATGATGCTTCTTGTTGTTCCGATGATGATTCTCGATGAGGCGCTTGGCGTTGGGATCGCTGCTCATTTTGGCTTTGAGAAGGGTGAGTAAGTAGTTGGCGCGCCTAACAAGATGGACGGCTCCGGGAGATTTTGCGTTCTTCTCCTCGGCCTTGTTTCGCTCCTCCTTCTTGTCGACGCGATGTTCCTCGAGGAAGAACTTGTCCTTCATGCCTAGCTCTGGATCGTCGCGAATGGCGGTCCAAGCACCGTAGCCGTGTCGGACAATCCCAACGCAGAGCATCCCGTCTTCTCTAGCACCCCAAGCGCAGGTATAACTAGCATACTTGGTGGCATCCGGAACACGGAAGTTGCGCCAGTCTTGAACCGCATCGACTGCCTCTTTCAGTATCTTCATCTCCACCGGGCGATCGAGGATCGTCTCCGCATTGATGTTTTTGACGTCCTTGAACCTGAAGAGAACCGACTTTTTGTCCTTCTTCGTTATGACTCGGCTCCCATCACCCTCGAGAGCCTTGCGCCGTGCAAGTTCTTCTTTTACGAGTTCTCGACTCTTCGCGATCACTTCATCGAGAGTAGCCTTGAGAACTTCTCTGTCGCGCCCAACCAGCTTCGCGTCTCGAACGATGTCGTCGCCACGTTCCTCCAGAGATCCGTATCGCTCATATGCGCGAATAAGCCTGCGGGTTTCCTTGACAGTCAAGGGCCGCTTTGGGTCATCATTGCCGCTGGAGTCCGACGGCGCGTCACTAACGTCACCGTCCACGTCCAGGCGGCGTGTGGCTTCACGGGCGCGCTTTTTAGCGGCACGCTGTTCGCGGTCACTCGTCGGAGCGGTCTTACGTTTACGAGGAGCATTCTCCGCGAGGATGCGCTGCGTCTCCTCCTCTTCCTTCCTGTGCTGAATCTCGGCTTTGACAACGTCAAGTTCGTCCTTGGGGATGATATCGTCCCATTCGAGGTCGATCTTGACGTCGGTGTACTCAAAGTTTTTGAGGAATTCCTCACCACCATCTGAAGTGAGGCCAGCAGCCTGTTCGGTCTTGTGTTCCTCTGCATTGGCAAGGAGGGAGTCAATGTCAAGCTCCTCTAACTTCTTCTGATTGCCCGACTGCTCAAACATCTTCTGACCGCGACGCTTGAGGATCTGATTGATGTCATCGGCCGAATTGGGCTCCCCAGCGGCACGGTTGAGCTTGTCGTTGAACTCCTTTTGTTGACGATCTGTGACACCACGCTGAATGGTGATGAATTCGAGCATGCGCTTGTTGCGAGCTCGCTCAAGAATCTCTTCCTCGATGGTGTCCTTGGACACCAGTCGGTAGACCGTAACAGGTTTTTGTTGGCCGATACGATGGGCACGCGCCATTGCCTGCAGGTCTGCCTGCGGGTTCCAGTCGGAGTCGAAGATGACGACAGTGTCGGCAGTCATCAGGTTGATACCAAGACCGCCTGCGCGCGTTGACAGACAAAAGGCGAAGTCCTCGCTTCCAGGAGCGTTGAAGTGATCGATGGCGATCTTGCGTTCGGGTGCGGGCACCGTGCCATCCAGGCGCTGGAATGGATAATTCCGCAGGCGAAGATAGTCGCTCAAGATGTCAAGCATGTGGACCATCTGGCTGAATATCAGCACCCGGTGACCGTCTGCCTTGAGCTTGGCGAGAAGACGATCGAGCAGCATCATCTTGCCACTGGTTGTGATGAGGGTCTTCAACGTCTCCTCCTTGGTGGCATTCTCCTTTAAGAATCTCGCTTCCGCGTTTGGGAACAGAAGGGCATGGTTGCTAGCCTTCTTCAGCTCCATGACGATATTGAGCAGGGACTGTTTCTGACCCTGGCCACCTTCATTGAGGGCTTCGTAGTTCCTCGTCAAGATATTCTTGTAATAGTCCAGCTGTATGTCTGACAGCTCCACACGAAGGATCTTCTCGGTCTTTGGAGGCAAGTCATTCTCCACCTTCTCCTTGGTGCGTCGGATCATGTAGGGCTGAATAGCCTCACTAAGCTCCGCGAGCTTTCGGCTTGCATCCTCGGATGCAAGGTCAAAGTTCTCGTCCACGACAATTTTACCCGGCATGAGGAAGTCCATGAGGGCGGACAGCTCCCCAAGAGTGTTCTGGATGGGAGTGCCCGTGATGAGAAGGCGGCTAGGTGCGTGAAACTGCCGCAGGCGATCGTAGAGCTGGGACTCTCTATTCTTGAGACGATGGGCTTCGTCGACTGCCAGGAACTGCCACTTCAACGACGACAGGAACTGGTAATCAAGCAGTACATACTCATAGGTGGTGAGGAGGACGTTGAATTTGACCTTATCAGGTCTCCCGTCCACCAGGAGTTCGTATTCCTGGATGATCTTGCGCGCCTCGTCCCGACCCGTATAGATGACATAGTTGATGTCGGGGGTCCAGTTGTTGAAGGTATCAGCCCAGGCTGGCATGGTGGACAAAGGTACGACGCAGATGAAGGGTCCATCTTGTTGCCTATCATGGCGGAGCCAGTTCATGAACGAGACCGTCTGGACAGTTTTTCCAAGACCCATCTCATCGGCCAGGATGACGTTGTTGCCCTTGCACCAGTTGTGGGCAAGGAAGTTGAGCCCATGCAACTGGAAAGACCGAAGCTTGCCAAATTTGATGTACTCGGGCTGTTCATCAAGTTTCGTAAACTTGCGCCTGGTATTCAGATTGCTCTCCTTGCGGTCAGACGACGGGAGTTTCGACGATCGATCAAGGTAGCGGTCGATTTCTCCTTGTGCCAAGCTACTGACCAGAGACGTGCTCTCCCAGGTACAGAATTCGTAGGTGAGGCCCTTCCCTGTTCCGCAATTAGAAGCGCTCTGCATATACATCAGGAAACCACTTACACTTGACATAATATTCGGTCTCGTCCTCCCCATCGCGTGATCCAATAACACGCTCAACAACGTGGAAGTCGGCTTGACTTTGTCGCTCGGCTTCGCGTGCAACCATGTGCTGTTCGTATTCTTCCGGGTCTATCTTCTTGCGCCGAATATAGTACATGTCGGTGTACACGGGCCCCTTGAAGTAGTTGTCAACTTTGCGGGCGCCCTTGTAGGACGTCAGGGTCTCGTAGGATTCCCATGTGGAGTGGTAGTGGGCCTTGTTCTGCCATTTGATAAGGTATTCGAAATCAGTCTTTTCGACGAATGTAGGGTCGACCTCGAGGCCTTCTTTTGGTCGGTGGTCCAGGACTTTGTCAATCACTGGGCCAGTGTCTTCGACAGCCATGGACCACGCATAGTTGGGAGTCATATCTTCGTCATCTTCCTCGAAGTCATCCTCGTCCTCCTCGTTGTAATTGGTGACTTGTTTGGTCCGACGTGAGGAGAAACGGACTTCAGCTTGTGAGGGAGGAAGGTGTCCGGCGGCAATCAACATCTGACGCTGCTTCTGCTTCTTGCTCGGGATGTTCCGACGTGCATTGACGTAGTCATCCGAGGAGGAATCGGAGTCAAGGGACTGATAAGCAGGGGTTGGCATATTCGAGACTGTTGTCGTGGATTAGCATGACGTCCGGCGATGGGCATAGGCGTAGCCGTACCTTTCCTAGAGGTAGTCCTTTGTCGCTTGCGCCGACCATCGGACGCGGAGTGGTCTTCATCATCGCTATCATCAACCTGTACGTTGTTAGGAGTGCGCCTACACCATCGCTCAGTTTGACTTACGATGCGGCGATTGGGGCGGGCACGGCCCTGTGATATGGTCAGACGTAATCGTAATGGGCTGGAGGGATCACGTACGCTTCGCCGAAGCCCATAGAGCTCAGGGTTCTTTGTGATGTACTCTTCCACCTCATTGCTGAACTTGCGCTTGAGAGATCGTTGTGACTGCTGAGACGACGAACTGCTCGGGCGGCTGTCATCTTGCTGAGGAGGCGGAGTTTCTGAGTCATAGTCGCCGTCGGGTTCGCCGAGGGCATCAGCGTCTTCTGATGAGCTGGACTCAATATCCATCGCTTCCCCTTCGTCAAGTATCTCTCCAGGCGCATCTTCGTCTGAAGGAGAATCGAGAGTGACGTTGTTGTAGTGGTCGGGAGTTGAGGAGACATCTGCCGCCGGATTCTCTACGGTGGGTGTAATATCGAGTGAGACAGAGGCCGAATGGCCATTTGTGAGTGGATAAGCCGTCATACGGCCAGGGGAAGAGGGCATCATGATGGACGTGCCTAGTGGTTGATGGTTAGCATTGTTCCCGATGAAGCGCACGTCGCGGGCAAAAAAGGGTAGCTGTGCTGGGTAGCCTCGATCCACGCGACCAAAACGCCTGGAATGGCCTCCCGTAGTCTCGTAGAGGTCATCTTATGTCAAGCTTCGATGAAATATCGGGGCGGCTGATGGCAGGTTGATGGCGGTAGATGGGAGATGGATGTGCGGAGCCGACGAAAATTTTGACCGAAGGTATGGCCAGTGGGAGCGAAAAGACGCCAGAGGAGTGCTCGAGGAGCACCAGAGGTAAGGACCAGAGGCATATAACGATGTCCCGGATGGCTCGAAACGGTTTGGTTGATGGATTGAGACTTGAGTGCAGCGAAGCGCGGCGGGCCCAGCAGCAGCAGCATGAGGCGGGTGGTGACGAAAATGGAGGTACAAGAGGATTGGAAGACTTACCGTCCATGATGATCCCTCTGGTACAGGTAAGGTGAGGTGTTCGCGATGTGGGCAGGGTGAGGTTGAAGTTGGGGTTGGGGACAGGCGGGCGTGGGTTTGGTGAGGCGGACCAGGACCCGCGGGAAGCCTTGTTGAGGCAGAGAACGCCAAGGCCCAGCCGCACTAGGCCTGGAAAGGAAGGGTCCAGGTGGAAATTCCGTGGGGCACGTGCACCAATCGCACTTGGAGGGAAGGCGCTGACATAGGGCTTGGCCAAAAGCGCATTTCGTGGGGACTTCTCAACACCATATCAACTTTCCCTGTGCTTTGCAGGTCCATTTGTGAACCCGTTCTGAGTCGAGGCTTTTGCACGTCTCATTCCCTTCGCCGGCCGAGTCCACATCTGCGTGCCTCCCTCCCTTTCCCCAAATCGACTACATCGAGCTGGGTAAACCTTCGAGGCGCCAGACTTCTCTTCCTTCCATACGCCACTTCTTTCACGCCGAGACACCCGCAACACCAACAACTTCACACGCCAATATGTCTGACAAGCTCACCCGGTCCGTTACCGTCTCAAAATCATAGCTGCATTCGAAAACCACTGCTAATACTCAACAGTATTGCCATTGTCAATTCCGACAAGGTACCCCGCTACCCCTCCGCAAAATTTATACGAATGGCTAACATGACATGTGTGCGTTGTAGTGCAAGCCAAAAGTAAGGGGATTTCTGAGCTATAAGGACATCTGGAAATTCTGACAGCTTCCAAGAAATGTCGACAAGAATGCAAGAAGTCTTGCCCAGTCGTCCGCACTGGCAAGCTCTGCATCGAAGTCACCCCCGATTCGAAGATCGCCTTCATATCCGAGCGCCTTTGCATAGGATGTGGTATCTGCCCTAAGAAATGCCCCTTCGACGCCATCAACATCATCAATCTGCCCACCAACCTCGAAACCCAAGTCACCCACCGATATTCCGCCAATAGCTTCAAGCTCCACAGGCTCCCTATGCCGCGTCCTGGTCAGGTTCTGGGTTTGGTTGGTACAAACGGTATTGGAAAGAGTACGGCGTTGAAGATCTTGAGCGGCAAGCTCAAGCCTAACCTGGGACGGTATGACAACCCGCCGGACTGGGAGGAGATCCTGAAGTATTTCCGTGGCTCCGAACTGCAGAGTACGACACTCGGTTCCATTGAGGCAGGCATACATTGACCGGTTTCCAGACTATTTCACAAAGGTTCTAGAGGACGACCTGAAGGCCGTCGTGAAACCCCAGTATGTGGATCAGATCCCCAAGGCTGTGCGGACGCCAGACAAGAGCGTTGGAGCTCTCATCAAGGGCCGGTCTCAATTGGGAAATCTCGATGAGATCACCGAAGTATTGGGTACGAAGGAGCGTCGATATTTGCATTCTAGTCTGACTCGTGGGCAGAGCTGAAACACGTATGGGACCGCGATATCAACCTGCTCTCTGGTGGTGAGCTGCAGCGTTTCGCCATTGGAACTGTGTGCGTCCAAAAGGCTGATGTGGTAAGTTCACTTCTTGTTTGTAGGCAGGACTTTCACTGACGTGTTGTTCAGTACATGTTCGATGAGCCATCGTATGTTATGCTCAACCAGGTGCTGAAAATGGCTCCCGACTAATCCTACTAGGTCTTTCCTTGATGTCAAGCAGCGTCTCGCCGCCAGTCGCATCATTCGTAGCCTGCTTCGCCCGGATGACTATGTCATCGTCGTCGAGCACGATTTGGCCGTTCTGGATTATCTGTCCGATTTCATCTGTGTGCTCTACGGCAAGCCTGCCGTCTATGGTGTGGTGACGCTACCCGCTTCGGTCAGGGAAGGCATCAATATCTTCCTGGATGGAAATATCCCTACCGAGAATCTTCGTTTCCGTGAGGAGTCTCTACAGTTCCGCATTGGCGAAGCTGGAGAAGACTTCATGGTTGACAAGTCCCGTGGCTACCAATACCCGAAGATGACCAAGACCTTGGGCGAGTTCCAGTTGAACATTGAGGCCGGTGCCTTTACCGATTCCGAGATCATCGTCATGATGGGAGAGAACGGAACCGGCAAGACCACTTTCTGCAAAATGCTCGCTGGAGCCCTCCAACCCGACAACGGGAAGAAGGTGCCCCCCATGAACATCAGCATGAAGCCGCAAAAGATCACGCCCAAGTTCCAGGGAACTGTTCGCCAGCTCTTCTTCAAGAAGATCAAGGCCGCGTTCTTGAGCCCGCAGTTCCAAACCGACGTCTACAAGCCTCTCAAGATGGACGACTTCATCGACCAGGAAGTGCAGAACCTGTCCGGTGGTGAATTGCAGCGTGTCGCCATCGTTCTTGCTCTAGGTATTCCGGCCGACATCTACCTCATCGATGAGCCCAGCGCCTACCTCGACTCCGAGCAACGTATCGTCGCTGCCCGCGTCATCAAGCGCTTCATCATGCACGCCAAGAAGACCGCTTTCGTCGTCGAGCACGATTTCATCATGGCTACCTACCTTGCGGACCGTGTCATCGTCTTCGACGGCCAGCCCGCCGTCAACGCCCGCGCCAACGCCCCCGAGTCCCTCCTTACAGGCTGCAACAAGTTCCTCAAGAACCTGGATGTCACTTTCCGCCGTGACCCCAACTCCTACCGTCCTCGCATCAACAAGTTCAACTCGCAGCTCGACCAAGAACAGAAGACGAGTGGGAACTACTTCTTCCTGGAGGATGATAGTTGAAAAGGTCTTCCATGGGGAACACACGTCACGGGAGGAAAAGTTATCGCATCGATATGCGAACCGTGACGGCGGCACAAAACGAGGTAATAAGAAGAGCCGCTCGCGAAGGCGTGTGACGACTTCTGACGAGGAAGAGGGCGCGTCCAGCGAGGATGACGAGGAAGACGACTGCTCGTCGACGGCGGTCGACCTCCTGTGCTAGCGAGAGTCAGTCTTGACTTCACTGTAGCAGCACGGGTCAAGCTAGGGGGCCGCCGTCCTTGCCGCGATCTCTCGTGAGCAAAACATGTGTCGTGCCGGGACATGGTAGGGATGGCACATGGATATGTCCGGCAATTTTCTTGTTCGGGCTGCGTTGCTCAGGGCGTTGAAAAGTCCACTTAGGGATCCAGATAGCCGCGGACAAATTGAGTGCCTGCCAGAAAAGTTTTATCAATGCCGATAGTTTTTCTTTATTCCGCGGCGAGTGGACTGTGGGTAGTGATGTTATCCTTCTGTTTCTGTTGTAGTGCGGGTCGTAGTGATTGAATGAGTGATCGTAGAAGTCCACATGAGATATGCTCAGCGCAACTCTAGAATAGGCGTGTCCATTGGTCCATAAATTGATCGAATAGAGGAGATGAGATAGAAAGCGTAGTCACCAAATACCAGTGGGGCTAATGTATCTATTCATGTATAGGGGTTCTGGCCCTCAAAACGAGAAGGGATGTTTGCCTTACCACAGTGGCACAAAATCCTCTGCGACCACAGAGGCTGAGTGGTCGCAAAGACGTCTTTTCCATAGTGCTAACACTCAATCCCGTTCCGCCGCAGCGTCCCCTTGGCCGTTGTGATCTTCATTCCGATCCTGTATGGACATTAGCAAATTGACCTTCACAACACTGCACTTCTAGCGGTGCTCACCTTGCGTCCAGATCATACGTCTCCCACGCCGCCACCTCCTCCAACCACTTCTTACAATCCTCGAGCACCTTCGTTCTCTCCTCCGTCTTGCCTTCCTCTTCCAACACCTCCGCCTCCTTCCAGAGACAAGCCGCCATCTCGTACCTTGCGCACGGCGCGGTCCAGGAATCCTTCAAGTGCCCCTTGAACAGCGTCTTATCATGCGCAATGATTTCCTTTTGCAACATCTCCTTCGCCTCCGCCGTACGCCCCAGACTCCGCAGCGTGGCTGCCCGCAGGAGCGCGAGAATCCCCTTCTCATCCCTCCCCTCCTCTTTTTCCCAGTGCGGATTCCACGCACTGTTCTCGCTCCACGCGAGATTCTCTAGCGAGGTGGCCAGATGCTTCTCGGTCATCCTCTTGTACCCATTCCAGAAGTAGATCAACTCCTCGAGCGGGCTGACGCCGGCCGCATCCACGAGATCCACACCCCACACCTTCGCCCTCGCCTCCCACTTCTGGATCTTCCGGGTGACGAAGACGTCGAAGGGGAGTTGACGCGCCATGAATCGCTTCTTGCCCACGTTCGGTATCACCTTGTCGAACATCGCCTTGGCCTTCGCCTTCTGCCTCTTCGCCTCTTCCGCGTCCGGTGGAGTCTTCGCCAGCGCCCGCCTATACGCCTCCGTGTGCGCTGCCCCGCCGATGTAATAGTACAACCCGTGGCTCCAGTTATTCAGCGTGACGCACTTCTGGAAAGACGTGCTCGTCGCCTCATACTCGTGCATGTACATGAGGTTCAGACTCCGTTCGAACCACTGCAGCGCTTCGAGCTGCTTTAGCGGGCACTCCCCGATGTTCTCCATGAACGCGACTGCCCCCTCGAGATCCTTTTCGGAAGCAATCATGCGCGCTTCTTCGAGCAGCCACAGATGGCTCTTGGGATGGCGCTGGCGCATCTCCGCCAACAGCGCTTTGCACTTCTCCTTGGGATAGCTGCCCGGACCGTGTTGTGGTAAGATATCACAGAACCCGAGGAGCCCGTTGTAGAATCCGAACAGCACCAGCCCCGCCATCGCGCCGTGGATGTTACGGTACTTGGTCGCCTGCCAGAGCATCTGCACGCCGCGTTCGCGGTCGCCCTTGAAGCCTACGATTTTGAGGAGAGTGGAGAAGACGGGCGGGACGAGGGAAATGATGAGCAGGAGGATGCCGAAGCAGAAGTTGGCGCCGGAGATGATGAACATGTCGACCGGATGGGTGCCGAAAAGGGAAATGTCGATGCCCGGTTTTACGGTTGGAGCGAGGGAGAGGGGCGCCATGTCTGGAAGGGATTCGGTGGTGGGGGTG
This sequence comes from Westerdykella sp. P71, assembly GCA_019022765.1. Taxonomy (NCBI): domain Eukaryota; kingdom Fungi; phylum Ascomycota; class Dothideomycetes; order Pleosporales; family Sporormiaceae; genus Westerdykella; species Westerdykella sp. P71. Next base: position 225,882 of record JAFHBW010000007.1, read on the forward strand.
GGAGGGTCAGTTGAAGAGGGAGCGTTGGAGGTTGGTGCTCCCGTCAAAGTTGGACCGGCAAGATGACCGGTATATTGTTGAGGTGTAGAAACGCCCGTGTGATCTTCGTCCGCGTCGACGAAGTCAAACTCCTCGTCCTCGCCATTGGGGCTCTTGCCTTCCTTCTTTGCGCCCTCCCCATTCTCCTGGGTAGCCTTCGCCAAACTGGCGGAGGACGCCGCGGCAGAAGACGCCCCAGAGACAGTACTGCTATGAACCGCCAACGGACTTCTCTCCTTCACAGCCCCCTTCATCCCTTTATTCGACGACGCATCCGAGCCTGTTGACGCCAAACTGCTACTACTCTTCGCATTGACATACTGCCTCTCGGCCTCCATTACACTTTCCAGCGTGATATACGCCTTCCGCAATTTATAAAAGCTCTTGATCGCTTCCGTCAGTGTCTCGTTCAGGACGCCGACGATGGCGCTCATGAGTTGGGCTTCGGCGAGGCAGACAGCGTATTCGGTTCCTGGCGGGTAGATGGCGGATTGGTAGGTGGAGGGGTTGCTGACTGCATGGTTTTTGTGCCTGGATGCGGAGTCTTCTGCTGCGGACAGCTTTTCAGAGGCTATAATCTGTCAGTTCGGTGTGCTAGGATTACATCTAGAGCAGTGATTCGCAGACCTTCGCGCATGGTCTCCTGCTCAAAGCCAAGTGTCGCTCGCATGAATGTCACAACGCCTATGCCTAACTATAGAGTGTAAGACGGTGCCTTGAGATGTGCAAGTCTGGTACTGTGCGCACCTGGTGGAACGGCGAGCTGCCTTTACTGAGCTGCGTCTCGGCGGTATCGACATCGTCCGCCATGATATAGGTAACGGCTGTGGTGTTAATTCGCATCAGTCGCGTGCGGCTTCAAGATGGTCTACTCGGTGGTCGTACCGGCCATTGCATCCTCAACTGTACTCAAAGTCAGCTTCTGCTCGAGTCCGCAATGTCTGGTCTCATACTCTGCGCAATCTCATCCAGAGCCGTCATGCTCATCGCAGGATGGACCTGCTTCCCCTTCCCCCCAAACCATCCTCCCATTCTATGCATCTTTGCGGAATCCTGGGCTCGAGGAAGCGTGCAATTCCCGCATCAGCAGAAAAGAAGGTGGATCGGACACCGAGGATGCCACCTGAGCAGGATCTTGAAAGTACCAGAAGGGGCAATTGGTAGGGTGAGCGATTAATCGGGGCCAGAAATTGTGGTAAGCATGGCCTGGCCGTCGCTTGTGTATCGGAGGGGCCGCTACGTCACTACCCGTCAATAATCTCAAACGTACATGTGAGCAATGATGGAGAAACGCTTCTGTATGTTATGGAGGGTACGCGATCGGGAGAAGGCATGCACTGGGAGAGTGATGTGGGCCCCGAGATGAGCATGTCTTTGAGGGCTGATGTAAGGAGCAGGGGAGGAAGTTGCTCCGCGGGGCTTGGATGTCATGGTAGAGGGTACGTAGAAGTTGGGGACTGTCATGGTGTTGAAGGTTTTTGTTGTATGTATCCTCAGGATCCTGTTATTCCCGGTAGATGGTAGAACATGGTAAATGCTAATATATTTTTTTATCTATATCTATCTATGCGATCTTTTCCTAGGTCTCCCCCTCCCCCTGCGAACTGGATGCCAAGCCTAGGATCGCCAAAGCACTTATGTCCGACTCCCGCTCCAGCCAGCAGCTTGTATACGACACCACACATCCAAAGCCTCCAATATCCTACACCACCGTTCCACATCCACACACCACTCACAGGACCATCACGCGTTCCGCACCCCACCTGAACTTCATTACTCCGACCGACCGACCTCACAGCCCCCCATCAAGCACGCAACCATGTCCGGCGCATCCTCCAACGCCCCCACAACCAAACTCACCTCCGACTCCAAAGACAAGAACGCCGAACCCACAAAAGAGCAGAAGCCCAACAATGGCCCGCTAGAGGAGGACGACGAGTTTGAGGATTTCCCTATCGAGGGTGCGTACCCTCCTCTTCGCATTCATGCATTCAAGTGTTGGCCTTCGCGCAAATGGGGGTGTAGAGGAGGAAAGGCGCCTCGGCGACCGTCGTGATTATATCATCTATCGGATTGATACTGGAAAGCTCTAGAGATATGCTAACTTGATGTGGCGTAGACTGGCAAGAAGAGGATACACAGCTGCCCGGCGGCAACGCACACCTGTGGGAGGAGAGCTGGGACGATGATGATACGAATGAGGAGTTTGCCGTGCAGCTGAAGTATGTCCAGGCTTCGGGAAGGTAGATGAAATGCTAACGCTGATTGCAGGGAGGAGCTGAAGAAGCTGGAGAAGAAATGAGCGAGGCATTCTGCGGTTGGCGCTATGGCGTTCACGATCCAGGGAATTTCGGGTTCGTAATACGGGGCATAGAGCGTGTATCATAGGAGCGAATGCATGACAGGAAAGCTGCTTTCACAACGCTAAGGGCGAGACGCATTGAGTGGAATGACACACCGACAGGAGCGTCACATCGGCGAATCGGACCCAGTATACTCATATGTCCGAGTGGCATACTGAACACCATAGAGGGGAAACGCCTAAGATAAATATATCACGATTATCATACCTCTTGAGAAAGAAACGCTCGCCACCCTTTTCAACTCTTCGCTAGCTTACCCTCTATTTGCTTGACAAAGCAGAAACACCGGGCAGATCCTTACCCTCCAGCAGCTCGAGCGACGCACCACCACCAGTGGAGACGTGGCTCAGCTTATCCTCGACACCATACTTGGCAGCAACAGTGGCAGTATCACCACCACCGATGATGACAATCTTCCCGCTCTGAGCCGCCGCAACGGCATTATCCAGCGTCTCCTTGGTGCCCTTGGCGAACGCATCGAACTCGAACACGCCAGGAGGCCCGTTCCACAGAATCGTCTTGGCCTCGTCAATCGTCTCCTTGAAGAGCTTGATGCTCTTCTCTCCGCAGTCCAGACCCATCCAGCCATCAGGAATGCCATCGGCGTCCGTGGCATACCCGGTCTTCGCGTCCTTGGCGAACTTGTCGGCGGTAATGTAATCGACGGGCAGCACGATCTTGACATTGTTCTTCTTGGCCTTCTCGACCAGATCCTTCACCGTCTTGCTGCCCTCCTCGTCGAAAAGGGAGTTTCCGATGCTAACGCCCTCAAGCGTCTTCTTGAATGTGAAGGCCATTCCACCGCAGATGATCAGGCTGTTGACCTTACCCAAGAGGTTGTCGATGAGCTGGATCTTGTCGCTGACTTTGGCTCCGCCCAGAATGGCGAGGAAGGGCCTGGCGGGGTTCTCGAGCGCTTTCGCGAAGTACTCGAGCTCCTTCTTGACAAGGAAGCCGGAGGCCTTCTGGGGGAGGTCGACGCCGACCATGGAGCTGTGGGCGCGGTGGGCAGTGCCGAATGCGTCGTCTGAAAGCACGTTATTAGCAAATAGTGTAATGTGTAGACGAAACTATGGGACTCACTGATATAGATATCTCCGAGAGCGGTCAAGCCCTTCCTGAACTCATCCACCTTGGCCTTATCAGCCTTCACCTTCTTGCCCTCGGCATCCTTGGAGCTGCCCTCCTCCTCGGGGTGGAAGCGCAAGTTCTCGAGCAGAATCACTTGTCCGTTCTCTGCCTTGTTCACCGTCTCCTCGACCTCCGTGCCCACGCAGTCCTTGGTGAAGATGACCTTCTTTCCGCCGAGCAGCTTCTCGAGCTCGGGAACCACGGGCTCAAGGCTGTACTTGGGGTTGGGCTGGCCATTGGGGCGGCCGAGGTGGGACATTAAAATTACGGCTTTCGCGCCATGCTCGATGGCGTATTTGATGGTGGGGAGGGCGCCGACGATGCGTTGGTTGTTGGTGATGTGCTTGTCGGCGTCCAGGGGGACGTTGAAGTCGACCTCGGCGATGTTAGCATTGAGAATGAGATGGGAGGATGGCGAGGGAAGGGGAAGATGCAGGACTTACCCGGATGAGGACACGCTTGCCTTTGAGGTCGACATCAGTGATGGAGAGCTTGTTGGAGAGAGACATTTTGTTGGTCCTTGTGCACTGGGAACTCTATACTAAGCAGGTAAGGAATGTTTTCAAGGAGAGCGGGGTGAAGGGTTCAAGCTGTCAACCGTGCAATTGAGATGGAAGCAATTGAGAAAAAGGGGACGGAAGCTGACCTGATGAAGTTTCTTGTACTGTGCAAAAGTGTGGTGTGAGGAAAGGCTTTCAGGCGTTGCAGGGAGCTGGGCCAGTCTATGTCATAGATTGGCGGGGTCGGAAGGTGGGGTGTTGGCCCGGTGAAGCGCGGGGGTCAGCTCCGTTCAGATCCGCCCACCCACCTTGGAAGTGACAGGAAAAGTGTCGCTCTAATAATCGTAACAAATGGTAGAGGTCAGATGGTCTAAATGGAATACTATTCTGTAACTACGTACAATCCTGCGTAGTGTGAGGTGTACACTTTTACCATTCGCCTACGGATTAGTTAATTATAAGACGCGTCGTTTTCTGAAAGTAGCTATAGATGCAACACTTTTGGATCATGCCGCCTCCTTTTTTTGAGATGGACTTCTAGAGAAGGAAAAAGAAACAAGTGAATGCTCCATACTCTGTTGCGTTCGCCCGGCTGTTGCTATACAGGACACACGTCGTCTAGGAACAACGGGTATAGCCGTGGATCTATGGCGCAACCATAGGGTTGGTTGCTATTCCGACTTTACTTCGTCGTGGTCGGCGGCCAAGCGCGGGTGACGCATGGAAAACGCTCCCCGCGGCCGGAAAGGAGAAGAACAGGATTAAAGTTGGAGAGTATCCTGGTTGCTCGAGCAACAGCTTCTAAAACTCTAAAATAAGTTGTGTATAAACTATAGAATACGTAGGTACTCTTTAAAGGGACCCGTTGTTTTATAATAATTTTCACCGAAGTATTACTTACCTACCCTAGGGTATGTAGAGCGCGCCGTCGGGTACAGTTAAACAGATCATTTCGTTGGTATTCTCCGTAACAGTACGCCAATCTCCTAGTTCTTCCAGAAACTTAATTGCTGGACATACTCCTACCTAGGTACCACAGCCTTCTACATAGTATAGTATCCGTCCTATCCTCGACTTACAGCCACCGCATCCCCTCAAAATCCGTATCCGAAACTTCGAACCGCGTACCCTGGAGGTCCTCTGCGTTCTTTGCGAAGGCGACCTTTCCAGTTAGGAAGCCGCCTGCCAGCGGACTGAAGGCGACGAAGCTGATGTTGTGCTTTGTGAGGAGCGGGAAGGGCGTGGTTTCGTAGGAGCGGCATAGCAGATTGTACTGCCCCTGGTGGACGGTGGGCTTGACGTATCATTTTTCGTCGGCGATGTGCAGCCGTTCTTCGAGCATCTCGACCGAGATGTTGCACACGCCGAGCTGGGAGAAGGAGGCCTTGAGGTGCTCGGCGTCCATTGCTGCGACTGGCTCAGCGAGGGGGTTTGATGATGATGAGACACACACAGATTAGCCCGACGGATGTTTCAGTCGCGGATGTCATGGAGTCATTCCCATGTAGAAGGCGTAGACGGTGTTCCAGTGATGGTCCCGTTTGATGCAGAACCGGACGACGCGCATCACCGAATTTGAGGTTGCTCTAGACATGTTTTATTAGCGTCCCATCCGTTCCAGTTATGAGTGAGCTGCTTGGACGATACTCACACCAAAGCAAGCAGGAAAATGGCCATCAGCGCAGCCTTCTCCCGCGCTGGGAGGTGCAGACGCCACACCATTGTGACGGGAAGAGCCAACAGAAGCACATCGGAAACCGCATTTACAGAGCCCAGGACGCAGGCTGCGTACTTGCTGATGTTGTTCGCGCCAAACTTCTCGCCGTTGGTCACTTGCCAGGCGGTAAGCGTAACGGCGGTCAGGGTGTAGCACGGGAATATCAGCACGAAGTTGACCTACAGCACGACCGGCCGGAACCATCGCTCGTTCAAGGTGAACACGTGGTGGTACATGAAAAAGACAGATATCTTGATGGTGATGGTTACGAACGTGTAGAGGAAGGCTAGCACTGTGGTTGTCTGATCTCACGGATTAGTATAGCGCACCATAGGGTTAAGTTGGTCGGGGGCTGGCCTACGTTCTTCAAGGAGAGTGCTTCCGCCCTTGACAGTTTCGCTCTCTGGGGTAGGGAAAAGGATCTATGCTTGGCCATTTGAAAAATTATCAGTATTATATCACTGAGCGCTCCGCGTCTTGAGCTGCAATTTGTTCAGTCACATCGCACAGTGGTGATGACTAGCCCCAAGCTGAGCAGCTACGTTCTGTGAGCACGCTTCTCATCGGAAAGACCCCCGTTTGTCTACATAGCCCAGTGAAATTGCGTAGTCATTCTGTTACTGATTATCGCCCGTGGAAAATACCGCGAAGTTAGTCGCGGGATAATGGCCACCGTGGGGAGCAGAATCAGCATCAAGGCAATGCCGCGCGCCTCGCTCTCGAAGTCAGCTGGTTTTGAACCCGCGGATGATGGCAACTGATGGCAACTGATGGAGGACGAATGTTCCAGAAAAGACACTTCGGATAGTGCACTGAAATGTGTGTGGCTCCGGATACAAGTGCTCAAGGCGTCGCTCGTGGAACGTCCAACGACACGAAAGGGAACGCCACCCTAGCTTGCGCCAAAGGGGTTAATAGGATGGGGTGGGTTTGGTGGGAAACGATCCCAAGAGAGGGACTCGGTCGTTTGACAGGCGGCATGTTGAGTGTTGCAGTCAGGTAGTGATCGCCAGTCAGGCCTTCCTTGCTATGGGGAGAACAAGGGCCTGACAATGGGCCGCTTCCCCTGTCTTACGGGGTATTTTAGCCATGCAGTCGTATTATGCTTGCGTGATGGGGGTGCTGGCTACTGCCCGTGGTGAAGGCGGAGGCGGGAGCGCTAGTGCTAGCGGGACGGGAGCGGGCGGGCACCACGCGAGAGTGCTCCCGGTAGACTGGGGCATGTGGGGGTTGTTACCAGGGCCGATATCAATTGAGAGACCCTACCTTTAATCTCGTGTATAGGTGCTACATCTTCGAGCGAGAAAGATGAAGCGAACGAAAAGCCTCGTTATTGATTATTCACACATCTCAGAACATGCCGACATTAACTGCTGTAGCTGCGAGACCATCCCGCAGCACCCTACCTGCACCTACTACCTATTGGTCCGTTCACATGTTGACATGACTAAGAACATATCGCTGCGTGAGCCGGATATTCAACGATCGTGTGTCCCCGTACTGATCCAAGGATTTGCTTGATGCAGAGGCGGATAGATTTTGCACAACAATTTATTGAGAAAGATAGACCAGATATTTCTCTCAATAATCCGGCGAGAAGAAGAAGGAGTAGATGGACTCACACACCCTGAAATGTTGGCTACCTCTAGCGTCCTCATAATCGCGGGTAGCAACTGCCAAAGGGTACGTTTGTTAAGGTGCATTCAATGACAGTCTCACGGTCTCCAATACTATGGTACGATGCTGATGCATTCCGCCCAGAACGCTGGCTTGAAAGCAAGAGCCCAGCGTTTGCGATGGACCGATAGAATGCTATCCAGCCGTTCCCACTGAGACTCCACCAGAGAAAGAATCCATTTTTTCAAGGCGATGGAGCCACGGTGGACGAGCTGGTCGCCCTGGGACTACGGGTGTGGCGTAACGTACTTGGCCTACATGCATGTGCAGGCGCCGGCGGAGTTCGACCTGGGCGGAATCGTTCCATGCCCTATCGCTGGGCGCAATCTCTGAGCAAACCAGTGAAGTTGTTCGTTGCGCTAGTTGACTGTGATAGAATGGCACCGCTGCGAGGTCTTATCCACCGGGGTGGCTTGTGAGGGGCGCTAGTAGTGAGCTGCCTAAAGGATTGTCTTATATCTGCTACAAATAAATCAAGCGAGCCGTTTCCAATCACTGCCCCAACGCCGATACAATGCTCAAATGGAAAAGACAACGGAATACTGACCAAACTCACATGCGAGCGCTTCACATAAGTGCATAACCGTACGGAAATAGATCCTATCATAGTCCTCCTTCAAAGTAACGAAGGAAAGAAACGTCATTATCACACACGCTTAAGACGATACGTCATCGGCGGAGTTGGTCAAGGAGAGATAGGCCGTCCACGCAATACCGACTGTAGAGACAAACGGCTTTTAAAGACATTAGTATCCGTCTAGAGTGAATTTTGTAGGTGAACACTCACAATCTGGAACTGGATGGGCATGATCCGGAAGTTGATGATCTGGACCGCAGGCCACACCATGTAGTTTGCCTTGAGCGAGGGAATATACACGTCCTGGAACTTGCGCTGAACGGCACGCTTCCCTCCGCCTTCGGCTACCGTCATGAATGTGAAGAAGCATGCAAGACCTGCGAGGTTAGCAGGGGAAGCTCTCAGATGCCTTCAAAATACATACCAACGGGGGCAAACAGGAACTGATCAAAAGCCACTCGCTTCAACGCAGGAACCAAGGCGGCAGTCTTGCTGACCGGGAACGTTTTCGACAAGAAGCTAAACCACTTGTGTTGAATGGGAGCCATCAAGAACCCGTATGCCATGAATCGCGTCAAACGTTCGAAATCGAACGGGGGTGGTAGTAGCTTCGAATCGGGTATAATGCCACCCGCTGGACCTGGTATCCTTTTGTCAAGCTCATGGATCTCGATTGCGACGATGTCATCTTTGTCCACGCCGCCAGGCTTGCGCGCAGCCCGTTGCCGGATCGCTGTCAACGATTGTGCTACTGTATCTGCTATGCCTCCGAGTATCTGCCCACAAGTTAGCCATGGTCCTCTCCTTTGTACAACTTGGTCATATTCGTCCACATCGACGCCTTGTTTTCGGACGCGGGCTCGGAGATGAGGCGTGAAGTGCAGAAGTATGACGTACGGCATTGGTTATCATAGTCGTGAGCACTGGACACTCGAAGTCAGCATCTTTTCATGTGTATGGAGTCCATCTGAAATTTACCTGGTCGCTTGGCATAGTAGGAATTGAATTTCCTCGTCAGGAGTGATACGGCAGCCATTTGGAGTAGGAAAACAGCAGCGTGAAGGAGTGGCTACACAAAGGTGGAAGCGTTAGGCCCAAAGTGTCTATAATCGAGGATTGAAGGAAGCGCTCACAATTTTGCCGTAAATCCAGCGGCGGTTTAGTTGGTATAGGAGGCGTCGTCGCGTATTCTCGATCATCGTGGTGGTAGAAGAAAGGTGAGCTTGCGATGACGTCCTTCCTTCGGATGCAGGGTCCGTGTGTGGGCCAGCCCTGTGCTTGATCTGTCACCTCGCGTGGTAGCGATGGGTGCGCGCTCTTCGCCGACTGTGTCGCTCACTAGGGTATAGGCTGGTAGAAGCAAGAATAAATGAGTATCGATGCGAGAAGAAGTGTAGGTGGCAGAGTTGTAGTGAGATGCGGGCTTTGAGCAAGCGGAGAAACGGCCGACCGCAGCCGGGCAAATCAGATCATGTGGCGGCAACCCTCCCTTATTTCATACATTCTGACGACACTTTGAGACAAGGCGCGATGGGAGGATTTGTATGACAGGAAAAGCATGCGGTGTACTTTTCCTAGTTTTGACATAAAAAGTGAGCGTTCTCTGGTGCTTGTGGGGCCTTTCATCGCAGACACCGCCCAGACTTGCCTTCGTGGTTGCATGCCTCGAAGATGACAGGAGTGGCCGTCTATAATGAGATCTATTCTTTCTTTGCTGCGAGCGCTTATAGAACTCTTGAGTATACGCATATGAAGATCCTGTATTGACCTGGTTATTGTATACACGGAACCTTCAGCATCTTGGCTCCTCCCTATTACTTTTAATGTGTATTTAAGGTGGAGATATGCCATGACAGAGCACGTGTCGTGTGACCAACTTTTGAATCTGGCAACGAAATACGCTTATATCTTCAGTAGCTACTCATCTTCCTCTGCCACAGCAACAACGCTTGGAAGATCGCGTATATCTGCTGCTTCCTGCGTGGACAGATCAACGACACGAACAGCTTCCACACCCAATACTCCTGCCGACAAAGCTAGAAACTTCAACTGTGCGGTGTAGCACGCTCCCGGGGCCAGGTGCCTACGAATTGTCAGTGCAAGTCTGCCATGAGAAATGGGTCCTACACTCACCCTATGCGCACATCGGTAGTCAAACAAAGCAGATCTGCCATGTCCATTCTGGCATTCTTCTGTTTTGCATATGTTATGTTCTCGTCCACTACCGCACTTGTGGTAACATCCGTCTTCTCCACGCGTTGACCTCCAACCGAAGAAACTGACGGATGCGACGTATGCTTCTCATAGTCCCGTTTCCGCTTCGGAAGAACCAGTACGGCTAACTTCCGTGACTTTTCCGAGCGATTGACAACGAAGAGGTCCCAGTTAAAGTTGTCTCCCACTTTGACGGACGGCGGCCCGGTGATGGTAAGGACGACATTGATCGCCTTGTCCACCTGCCCCTCTCCTTGTTGACTAGAGGTATCTTGTGGTAAGGCATCTGGATTTGCTGTTTTATGCTGCGGCAGATTCGGGTTGCTCAGCCTGTGAGCGGTCTTTACAAGATTCGGATTATGTTCCGCCGCAAAGTCTACTGCTGTCTTCCAATGGATGTCGATGCTCGGATGAGGCCCATTTGCAAGCATCACTGTTGCCTTCATTCTGAGGGACAAGACATGCCCATTGCCCGGGTGGGTTAAATTGCGTTCAGTGATGAGATCTGGCGTCAGCTTGTAGACATAAGTCATCTGATCTCCGGGTACTTGAGCAGATGCACCGAAATCATACTCTGAGATGGGCTGAACGCGACCATCTTCAAGTTCCAGCACAATGGCATCGACGGTAAGACTGCAACCTGGTATATGGGAAACTTCCAGGTCCAGCGACGCAATGATGGATGCGTCACTCACGGATGTATGTATCCTTGAGTACCTGATACGCCATATCAAAGCTGACAATGCCCTGAAAAGTCGTCTCTGACCAGTTCGGATTGGGCGGACCAGCTCTTTGGCTAATGGAGTGGTAGGCGCAACCTTGCTGATCCGCATCGCAGATAAGCGGGGATGGATTCCAGCAAGGGCTGGGTCACTGTCAAAAGATTGGAGAAGATTCATGGGTGTGGGTACACCACTTGGAAGATATTCATCGTCAATAGGCTTGCTCCTTGGAGCGGGTTTCAAGGAGGCTGTAGGTTGGAAGTAAACTGTAGGCTTGTGGTGCCTTGCTCGTGGACGGCCTGCACGTACGTGTTAGCGACTTTCGATTTCGGCGAGCGTGTATTCTCACATATGAAGACCTCTAATCTCCAAATCACATATGCATAGTGAGTCTCTCCTTGGGCATGTCGAATGATACGCGGTTCACTGCTTTCCTTGATAGTCTCCGAATATATGGGCTCCTTGGGGGGTGGCACTTTGGCTTCAGGTACCGGAGGTGGTGCAGTACTGAAAACAAAAGCTTCCAAGTTGACCGCCAGCCGCGCAATATAGGCTCTTAGCGTACTTTGGTCAACTAAAGGCGTCCGAAAAACTACAAGGAGAGGTGCGGTCTCATCTACAGGCCTGCGCATAAGTAAGAGATTCTGCAGGGCGGTCTCTAGATAAATCGCTGCTTACCAAAGAGCAAAAACTGTCGCTGAGTGATAAACGGCAATACAGAGCTGGCGTCATCTTCGAGTTTCCCGTCCCATGCCCCTATCTCTGCTTCTAGATCGACGGTTGGGTTCGATGGGACGATGACCTCAAGAATCGAGCTTTCCACAAACTCAGCACTGCTCCGTGGCTGTGCCTCCAGGACACCTGAATCCATGCCCCCGACCTATCAGTGACAATATATTTGTTGGGACTTCAAATGAAGGTCGCTATGTAAATGGGGGTCATGGGGTTGACGTAGATGGTCCAAGCCCGGAGCGGATCATCCTGATGCCGAGATCGACCACCCCTGTTAGAACTTCTTCCCATACCCATCCGTGGATTCCCCAAACACCACGAGCTTCAGGGTGACAACCTCGCTGACGATTTCGCTCCTCATTGCATCAGCGCGAATTGCGCATCATGTCCCCGATGAACGGCTTCGGCCCCCGCCCTGTCTGGCAGGAAGCTAAAGCGGCAGATGGAAGAACCTATTTCTACAATACGGTCACGCAGGAGACGACATGGAGCAAACCTGTGGAGCTCATGACCGAGAATGAGGTAGGTTCTGCTACGAACACGAATTTGGCTCCACCATGCTAATCGCCAGCGCGCTCTTGTTGGTACACCCTGGAAAGCATACGAGGCTGCTGATGGCAGGACGTACTGGCACAATGCGCAAACGAACGAAACGACCTGGGAGATGCCACAGGCGGTGTCAGACAACCTGAAGAAGAACCGCGCACAAGCTCCGCCGACGCCGCACACCCCTGCTGCTCCGTATGTATAGCCCCGAAGTTGCGCAAGCTTTTGGATACTTACAGATATGTAGGTCCAGCACATGGGCTGCTGGGCCTTCTTCTTACCTGCCTCCCAAACCCGCCGATCGGGACGAGTATCAACCATGGGAACGCCGTGATCGCGAACGTGACACCGGCTATGGGGCTGCAGACCGCGGATTGGCGTCCTTTGTGACAGCAAGCGAGAGCCAGTACGCTAGCCGGCAGGAAGCCGAAGCAGCATTTACGAAGCTGCTCAAAAAGATCGGGGTTCAATCCGATTGGACGTGGAGGCAAGCTGTTCGCGCTGGTGTGAAGGATCCAAGTTGGAGGGCTATACCTGATCCGAAAGATCGCGAGGAGGCCTTCAAAAAATTCTGCGAGGAGCTTCGCGCCCAGGACAAGGCGAAGGAGGAAGAACGTCAAGCGAAGTTGCGAGCCGACTTCATGCAAATGCTGAAGAACCACGACGAGATCCATCATTACACACGCTGGAAGACCGCCTTACCGACAATTGGAGGCGAGGCCGTCTTCCGCTCGGCGAGGGATGACACGGAGCGGCGCGCCCTGTTTGACGAGTACATCATTTCGCTTAAGCGAGCGCATGCCGAGAAGGATGCGGAAGATAAGAAATCGGCCCTGGACGAGTTGTCGGACTTGCTGCAGCGATTGGATCTGGAGGCTTTCACACGTTGGCATACGGCTGAAGGTATCTTGGAGGCGAACGATGACTTCAAGAGTGACAAGTTCAAGCCCCTGCACAAACTGGATGTGCTCACGGCCTTTGAGAAGCATATCAGGCAGTTGCAACGCGAGTTGAACGATCGGGTGCAAAGCGAGAGGCGCGCTAGGCTTCGTGCTGAGCGTAAAAATAGGGACGCCTTCAGAGACCTCTTGAACGAGTTACGCTCCAAGGGAAGTCTCCGAGCCGTCTCCAAATGGAAGGAGATTCGCCCCTTAATCCAGGACGATCCACGTTACAAAGCCATGTTGGGCCAAGGTGGTTCAACTCCCCTTGAATTATTCTGGGATGCGCTCGAGGAAGAAGAAGAGAAGTTCCGCGCGCATCGCCGGGCAGTGTTGGACGTGTTGCAGGTATGTACATTTATAATTGGCTGCTTATCTGGCTAACATATCTCAGGTTCAACGTTTCGAAGTCACCACTGAGACGCCTTTTGAACAGTTCCGCGATATATTGCGGACTGATCCGCGCACAGCTAACTTTGACGAGCAGTTGATGAAGGACACATTCGTATACGTCGTCAACAGAGTCAAGCGACGACAAGAAGAAGCTCGTCAAACGTCGGCCGAGAATGAACGGTTGGCCATGGATGATCTTCGTTCACTCTTGAAACACCTCGATCCGCCCGTCCTTGTCACCGACACCTGGGAATTGGTCCGCCCACGCATCAAAGACACGAAGGAGTTCAAAGAGGTCAAGTCGGAATCCGCTCGCGAGCAGGCCTTCGAGAAGTTTGTGAAGCGCCTCAAGGAAAAGGAAAAGGACCGGGAGCGGGAACGGAACAGGCGTGAGGCCCGCGATCGAGAGAGGCGGGAGCGAGATCGTGAGTATCGCAACGGGATCGACTCCCATCGGCGTCATCGTACGCGAACACGCTCACCAGAACAAGACCCGTATGCTGCCGAGCGTCGCCAGGCTCAGCAGGACAGGGAAGCTCGGTACAGAAACACCGATAGGACGGGCCTGTCACCGCCGTACCGTAGGCGAGAAGATGATCGATACGATGGCTCTCGCCGAGGTAGTGATCACTACGTCCGCGAGCGCCGTGAACGTGAAGCCGAGCGCGAGCGCACGTATGTCAGTAGGGCTGATCCCCGTGAACGCAGCAGCGAACTGGATTACGGCGACAATTATGGCGACAGTCGCCCTGTCTCCGTCAGGCGCCGACGGGAGAGCGACGAGAGCGCTAGCAAACGCGATACCAAGCGCGCTCGTTACACACCTAGCCGCGACCGCCGTTCCAAGACCCCAGCTCAGGTTGAGCCACCGAAAGACGATGCGGGCCTTCGCTCCGGCAGCGAAGAGGGCGAGATTGAGGAGGACTAGGAGCCCCACAGCAAGGGATACAGACGCACGCGGACAGCAATCGACGAGAGGAGAACTCGGCGAACCAACAACAAAACGAGTCGGGGGAACTTCTGAAACCTGTCTGTGGCTGAGGACTCATTCTGTACGAACCCCCCACAAGACGTTTCGGACTTTTACTTTGCAGCTTTTTAGCAGTCCCAACTGTCGCAACAACCACGGCTTCGACAAATCTACGGAGTTACAAATGGAAAGTCCGGGCACTGAGATGTGCGCGGTTTTCCTGAGTTGTTGGATTGCAGAGTAAGTTGCCCACAAAAATCCCCTGCCATTGTTTTCTGCCACTGCCACTGGCATTGCCTTTTTTCTTTACTTCTCGAGGGTATTTTGAGGTGGATTCGGTCTTCACGGAATGGATAGCATCAGGCGGCTACGGTGGCCTCAGGCATTGGTTCGGCAGGTAGAAAAATCAGCAATACATCTATCAAGCCACACATTCCGTCGTTATGTGCTTGCGACCTTGCGGGTTGTTAGGAGCGGTCAGTAGCGCCACATTCATGATAATGAGGGTGATAGTAGGGGGATCACTTCAGTATCTTGCATGCTTGGATCGATTTTGGTCGATGGATTAATGTCTAACTTTCATCCATCCGTGTTGTTTTTCACCTTATCATGTGCTGCAAAATGATATTAATAGGGTATCTTTCTGTTCTCTTATCACGTACGGCCATTCCAGCTCGAGCATTTTATATCCTTCGCGATATCCATCCCGTCCCTACCGCCACACCCTATTCTCCTCCTTCATCTCCCCACCCAGAATCTTCCCCACATACTTCAACTCCCACTCCTTCGGATCCTGCCCCTCGAATCTCGCCTGAGCCGCTTCCTGCAACCTCCACACCGTCACACCGATCCCCTCGTACCACTCTCGCGCCCGCTCGTCAGCATCCTGGTCGTCTGGGCGGATGACGAGCATGCCGTCACCATTGTTGTCCCAGAAGCGGGGTATGGGCTTGGGAGGCACGCTGCGCATCTTGAGAAGCATATTGAGGATGTCGCTGATGCGTTCGCCTTGTTGGGAGTAGTACGCTGGAGGCCGGTCGAAGGGCCATTTCGAGTGACGCGGGATGGGCATTGGCTCAGCAGTTTGTTGGAGAGGTGCGGGCGTGGAGGCCGAGGCCGATTGCAGGGCTTGAGCTATGGAAGCGTCGGATTGAGGCTCAGATGACGCTGATGGAAGAGCAGGAGTTTCAGTAGCGGCCATGTCTGGAGGGTTGGAAGCATTGGGCTCCGTATACGTTTCCGTTGGTGGTTGAGCAGAGAAGTCCTCTTCCCACGTCCGGAAGAGCCAGCACATGCGTTCGACGCAAGCGAGGAGGATCACTGTCACAAGAAAGGTCTCGAATGGGTTCGCTTGTTGACGCTGAAGAAGTCGCCGCTCCAGGTCGTTCATGACTATGCGGGCGAGGCAGGCAGCACGCTTCTCGGTTGCGCCTTGCAGCTGCATTTTGATGAGTTCGTACGAAGTCGGGTTGGTTTCAGGGGTGATGGCTATGCGAGCGCCGTTCTCGATGTCGGAGTGAGCCATTGTAGACGGCATCATTGTCGGTGGCAGGGAAGGATTGAAGAAGACATGCCATTCCAGGTCCCTCGATGTCAAGATGCGGGTCCAATGCCACAACTCCAGAGCTTTGGAAAGCAGACCACCCTGACTAGTGGATATAATGTTGAGCGCAACTTGCGTTGTCGTTTTCATGAACCCCGAGTCTTCTGAATCGTAGAATGAAGATGACGCTTTCTTGATGTATAGATCGAGCTTCCCACCAATGTCATCATCGCCGTCGATGATTTCGTAGGTGTTGGATGGTAAAGTGGCAAGAATCACGGGATCGATATCTGAACCGGCGAGAGACTGATATTGTGATCGCAAATGCGCAAAAGTGGCAAATACGCCGGAGTCAATGTGATGCGTAGCTTCAATCCGGCCGGGGACCTGATCAAACCGGATTTGGTTTTTTGCCTGACCGATGGCCTGGAAGGCGAGCATGCCATGCAGCCCTGCAGAATAGAGGTTGAACTCTTCGGCAATCCGCGTACGTATGCATGGTTGTTTCCATAATCGCGCACTCTCCACGTTCTTGCAGGTATTGCAAGGGCTATCGCCCGAGCATGGCTTCTTCAGCATTCGGCAGCGGATACACGCACCCCGTTTCCGTATCTCTTGCACCTCCTTACGCCTGTTATCAGAAAACCTGCCTCGAACCCTTGGTTTGGAGGGTTTCTGGTTGACACTAAAGTCGGTGGTAAAATGTGCTTGGCTGCCTTGTGGATTCATCGCGATCGGTCGGGGCGGAGATATCGCCTTGTGTAGGTTGTCATCCCTAGGTAGCATTTGATCCCTGTGCTGGTCACTGAGTAAAGGGTCGATCGTTGATTGAGGTAAATTAGGCCACTGCTGCCGTTCCTGGTTATGGAAGAATTTATCGGACGCGGAGACGCTCGAAAGGTTCATATCTGAATCCATGAGACCATTCGGTAAAGGCATAATGTTGGAGAGCTCGTTGGCAGCCGATGCTGTCATAACAAGGGATGGCACCATCTGGTTCAATGAGGCGGAAGTGGTGAGAGGCATATCACTGAGGTGCGGAGAATCCGTAGGCGAGTGATGTAACGGCCCATTGAACTGGTACATGGACGGTACTGTAGGAGCTGCCGAGGTTTCCAAGCCCTGGGAGACGTTTCCCAGTTCGTGTGCGTCTGGCCGGTCGTCATGAATGAGGAACTCGTCCATGAACGCACCCTGATGTCCCAGATTGCTATTCTGAGCAGGCGGAGACGCTCTTCCTTGTTTCGTTGATATCCGTTTTCCAGTTAGATCTAGATGCTGTCGAGACACTTCAGCGAGGGTCTCTAAGGCGGACATGCCCTGCTTGGAGGGTAGGAAGGGAAGGTTGAGCGGCGGACCGCTCTGCGCCTGTGCTTGCATCGAGGCCATTTGTGCCATGTCTGGCAGGTCGGCAGGTAGGTCGTGGAATTGCAGCAACGCGCGCTGGCGGTCGCGAAGAGGTAATGCGGGACATTTCTTCACCAGGTGGTTTGTGAGACTGTCAATGCGGCCTTTGGGGAACTAAAGTCGGTGTTAGCTCGAATAGGAAATAAATATGAGAGGACTGGCAATATCCACCTTCTCACCGCACGACTTGCAGGTGTGCTGATAGCGGTTGCTTGCGTCCTCGAGCTTGGGACCTCTTTCGAAGAACTCGAGAATCAATTGATTGGGCTTGCGACCCATGGCGACTGGTGGAGGGGCACGAGCGGTGGATGTCAAGGCGGTGTGAGGATTTTGCCATGATGTTGAAAGCGGCGCTGGAGGCGGTGGGAAGACCCCCGGAACGCCAAGCCGGGAGCGACAAGGAAGGCTACCTAGGTAGCCTAACCGAGAGCGTTTGTGGGGTCTTTCACGTGCTCGACTTCAGCTGAAGCCCTCCACTCAAGCTGGGGGGTTTCCCGAGCGTCCTCCACCTCGTGGACGGTTTCACCAAGCCCCATGAGCGGCAAAGGCCGTTAGTATGGCGCGTTGGATGGGATGAGAGGCTGAAGAGCGAGAAATCACTTTGACAGGCCTGGTTCCATTTGTCTGGCTAACCGCACTAACCTTATAGAGCTTCGCCGTCTTGTACATCAGGATATATACATCCCCCTTTGTCTGTTGTTCCGCTTCCCTTCCCCTCTCTTCTCTCCCTTGTCCTCGGTTTTCTTGAAGATGACTTCGCTATCCAACTTAACAATCTCAAGACTAAAGGACGAGCTATTAAAAGCTGTCCGTACCAAGACTGGAGCCGCCGTTGGCGCCCTTACATTGTACATAGCACTATGTCAAACACTGCGTTTCCGGCGCCGCAATCGGAAGCATGCGCAGTATCCTTACAACACGCGCGAGGACTTGTCCAAGATGACTGTCCAACATGCGTGGGAAATCGTCAGATACGTAACAACTCTGGAATTTCCTCTGATGGCGGAGAAGGCGTTGCAGTTTGCGTTGTTTCGAACGTATGGGATCCCAACAATTTCCAAGCTTCTTTGCGAGACACGCCAGCTCGCGGAACCGGAGAACGCACCGCGGCGATACGAAGACACAGCTTTGTTGATCGTCGAATTCATGAACCATTCACCCTCCTCTGAAAGAGCAAACGCAGCTATTGGTACGTAGCCAGCTCTTCCGCAATATTTGTCCACGAAGAACTAGGACATTGACCATGAATCCAGCACGCATGAACTATCTCCATAGTCTGTACCAGCGTTCCGGCAAGATCAGCAACGACGACATGCTCTACACGCTCAGCCTCTTCATCCTGGAGGTTGAACGCTGGATCCGACTATACGAGTGGAGAAAGCTTACTGACATGGAACTCTGCGCTTTGTACGTTTTACTACCATCCCCCTTCCCACGGCCCAGAACACTAATATTCCCAGGGCGACCCTCTGGAAATCTATCGGGGACGCCCAAGGCATCGACTTCTCTCCGCTTCCTAATGGCCCCTCCTCCTTCCGTGACGGCCTGGATTTCTACCATTCCCTCCGCAGCTGGGCTGACCAATACGAAGAACGCTGCATGGTCCCAACCAGCGACAACCACAAGACCGCAGAAGAGACAACTTCCATCCTCGTATACAACCTTCCCTGGTTCCTCAAACCCATCGGCCGCCGCGCCGTCGTCGCCCTTATGGACGAGCGGCTTCGTATCGCCATGATCTATCCTCGCGCCTCAGCTCTGTATTACTACCTCGTCCCCGGCGCCCTCCACCTGCGCCGCTTTCTGTTGAAATATCTCACGCCTCCTCGCCCCGAGTTCCTACGCGTCCAAAGTGTATCCGGAACCGCAGATCCCGAGACCGGGCGATATCACAAAACAGCCTATGAGGTCGAACCCTGGTACATAGCGAATACGTTCTGGAACCGTAACAAGCCGAGTAGTTGGCTGAAATGGGTGACGGGGAGACCGTATCCGGGCTGCAAAGGAGGCGAGGCGTATAAGAGTGAGGGGTATAATATTTTCGAGGTTGGGCCGAAGAAATTGGAGAGGAGTGGGCAAGGGGAGTGTGAGAAGACTGCGCAGAGGTTGAAGGTAGAAAGGGTGGGTTGTCCGTTTGCTGTGAGGTGAGAAAAGGGTTGAAGACGAAACTCAATGAATGTATAATGGCCGATGGGTTTGAGAGAGAGAGACTTGTCATATTCAGCTTTGGAGGGGCCGTGATTTCTTTGGGGCATAGCGTCGCTTTATACCACTGTTGTATTCCTGTTCTAGTGCAGATAGGTTATGGTATTCCATTCATCGCCACATCGCCGGCAAGCAAGTGAGTTCAGGATGAGACGTTTAACATGTTTTGGCTACCTATGTACCGCTTCAACCGATAAAGCATCTCTGCGCTTCCTGTATCCTCCAGAACTGATTTATGCAGAATCATTAGGTATTCAATTCTGTAAAGCGCCAACCCGAAACACCGATCCTTGTGTCCTCCGCCAAAGACAAATCGTATTCCATCCAAACTTGCACTAAGACGCCAGTGGTGCTTGTACATAGCTTTGGGGAGCATCCGCCACTTATGCAACTTCCTCAATCTTAGGCTTGTTCTCGGCCTCGGCGGCCTTGTCAGCCTCGCCCTCCGTTGCTGGCTTTCCGCTCTCGTTCTCGAGCTCAGGGATATCGTCATCGTCTGGCAGATCGTCATCGCTGTCGCCGCCCTCGCCGCCCATGGCGCCGAAATCGGGAAGACCGCCCATGCCCTGTGCGGCGCCCAGCTTGGAGAAGTCGATACCACCCATGCCACCGTCGCCTAGAGGATTCATTGCGGAGAAGTCGTCTTCCACCGCCTCTTCCTGCTCGTCTTCATCGACCCACTGTCAAGGGTATTAGCCATCGTACTCATAGTTGATGTTATAGACACGGGAGGAATATACCTTGTCGAAGTTGGTCTTGAGGAAATGCTGCCTCTTGCTATCCTTGAGCAGGCGGGGCCAATACTCCTCCTTGAGCTCCTTCTTACGCAGCACCATTTCAATGTCGCGAGCAGTGTGGTTGATCTTGGACTCCTTGGGGTCGATCTCGGCATAGAATTCGAGCTCGACGGCATAGGTCACTTTTTTGGAGGTGGAGGGACCGCTGAATGTGAGCTTGGTGGGCTGGAGGTCGAGCTTGAGCTCGCTTTCGGGAACATCTGGAGCCATGATAGTGAGGAAGATGTGGTTCTTCTCGGGCTCCGTCGCCGACGAGCGCTGCGCCCAAAGGACTGTGGACGTTAGCATGGACAATTGAAGGTTGGTGTGGGGGTGAAGGCTGGGACCAACCTTCTGGCGTAAGGGACTGTTGTGACATTGTGAGGTCTAGAGGCTTTCGTAGAGGTTTTTATCGGGGAATAAAGGTATAAGAAGGTATATACGTTGTTCTGATGTTTGTGGAGGTGAGAGTGCTGTGGATGTTTTCTGAGGAGGAGAGTAGGCGGTATGCTTGCGCTCGGAGGGGTTTAGCGTCAATCCGAAGCTTCCAGAAGCTCCCAGTACACGGCGGTTGGCGATGCAACCACAACAAACTCAATTTACCTTAAGTATGATTTTACAAGAGGAGCTAGAAGACTGCTGCGAATTGGTGATCAAGTGGGCAAATTGAGTCGTGAAAGATGACTTGCTGCGGCCACTTTCTCGTGAACTGCTTCGCGCCTTCCCCGCGAACGTCACCCTGAAGTTGCTGATGGTCCGAGCGCCCTATCCAAGGTTCCAACGGACTTGGTGGTACTCAACACTTGCGACACACCACTCTACACAGTACATTGGCAATCGCTATCCACGCCATATCAACCCCACAAAAGGTGGACAGAACCCCGCCTCGGGCGGCCTTGATACAGTATGCAGACAATACGGGGTCTTCTCTTCAAGCCCACGCCAGAGGAGCAGGTGGGAACCCTGCTCTGAGACTCCCCAGAATGCAACTAACTTCCCTCTAGAAGCGCAAATGCAACGCCCTCGTCCGCCAAAATGTGCGCAAACTTGATCGCGACATCCAAGGTCTCAAGCAGACCGAGATTAAGACCAAGAACTTCATCCTCCAGGCCAACAAGCGCGCCCAGCGCAACCCCGCTATGGCGAAGCAGGCAAACCAGGACGTCCGGATATTTGCGCGAGAGTTGATCCGCGTGCGGAAACAGAGTTCTAGGTTGCACACATCGAAGGCGCAGTTACAGTCGGTGCAGATGCAGGTGAACGAGGCTTTCTCCGTGCGCAAGATTGAGGGCTCGATCAAGGCTTCGACGGGAATAATGAAAGACGTGAATACGCTCGTCAGGATGCCCGAGCTGACCGGAACGATGCGCGAGTTGTCAGCTGAACTCATGAAGGCGGGCATCATCGAGGAGATGGTGGGCGATACCCTTCCAGATAATGAGCTGCTGGAGGGCGAGGATGAGGAGGCGGAAGAAGAGGTGGAAAAGGTTCTTGGGGAGATTCTCAAAGACCAACTACCAGCTGGGAAAGCAAAGGAAGAGGAGCTACCGGCTCAGCCGGTCGAAGAGGAAGAAGAAGAGGACCAGGCGGAGATGCTGGAACAGATGAGAGGTCGCCTGGAAGCCCTGAAGAGCTGAGGAATGCTTCTTGGGGTTATATCATAGAGGACCACATTGAGTTCTGGCGCACATTTTCGTACTTGGGATACATGGAGCGTCTATCCTGTTGCAGCATCTGTATATCCGAGTCGTTCGGCTGTCTTATATTGCAAGTTATTATGCGCTCGATATCTTGGTATGCCAACGCACTATCGGTTGAAATTCATACTATATCCGCCAGTCTTCTCGTCCTTCGTAAACTGGAAGTTATCCGTGCTCAGCCCGAATGGTTTGAGTATGCCATTCCCGAGTTGCTTCAACTTGCCCATCATTTCCGCCATTTCCGCATTTTTTGCCGATTCCAGTTGCGAGGGCAAATCCCTCAACGCCGCCTGTACCGTCTTCTGATCGAGGTTCGTCAATGCGTGAGGTGGCTTCTTCAACACTTGATAGTCCTCAAGTGCCCCCTGCAGAGATGCCCAACCCCCAACCTCGCGCCTTGCCTTTGCGCGCCGCAACAGCGCTTTCGTCCGCAGTTTATGTACATCCTGTATGGTGTGACCTGTCCGCGACAGAGCTGATATCCTGACCTCCGTCGCTTCATCCACCTCTTCTACCTCTGGTGCAT
Organism: Westerdykella sp. P71; assembly: GCA_019022765.1. Lineage (NCBI taxonomy): Eukaryota > Fungi > Ascomycota > Dothideomycetes > Pleosporales > Sporormiaceae > Westerdykella > Westerdykella sp. P71. The sequence goes on from JAFHBW010000007.1 coordinate 248,561, forward strand.
TGCCCTTGTCATCATCCTTCCCTGCTGTTCCAGATGGTGGATCTATACGATCCAGTGCTTCCAATGCCTGTGTGGCTGACTCGACTGCGGCCTTCCATTCCGAAAGCTTGATGTGGCATGCGGCGATGTTGGAGCGGAGGACGGCAATGTCGTATTCGAGGTAAGGGGGACAAACAGCTAAGGCTTTCTCGTAGCCTTGCACTGCAGTCGAATAGTCGCCGGATGTGAACGTTTTATTTGCGGAAGCCTTGTGAGTGCTGGCTTCTTCGAGGAGCTGGGATTCTTCTTCGGGAGGAAATATTTCTGGCGCCGATGTCTCCTCTGCCTTCAAACCGAGGGGATCTGACTGCTGGTCTGGCGTATCTGCAGGCATATTTCTGAGCGTAGGCCGTCTGTTGTGATGGCGTAAGGACAAACTACAAAGGTACAATATGTCCGCCCTGGAAAGGTGACGTACGGTGTGGAAACAACGCTACACTCAGAACAGTAGGCGGTGAGCGCTTAACCTCGGCGTGGGGTCCACGACAACTTCCTACCAAAGGACGGTCAAGAGCGAACAGTATCCGCTCACACACTCTTTTACACAGATATCTCGCAACCATACGTTCAAAAATCACAATGGCTACCAACGGGTATGTAACAAGCCGGGCATACTATTTTCAAGCCAAACTGACCCAAACCAGCAACCCCCCACCGATACGAGCGGCGCTGTTCGACATGGACGGCCTCCTCATTGATTCGGAAGATCTCTATACAATCGTCACAAACACGTTATTAGAAAAGTACAATCGTCCACCGCTTCCCTGGTCCATCAAAGCCCAAATGCAAGGCCGACCCGGCCCTCAAGCCGGCGAAATTTTCCACGCATGGGCCCAACTTCCCATTTCCTGGGAAGAGTACATGGAGGAGAATGTAAAGCTGCAGAGGGAGCATTTTCCACGCACGCAGCCGCTACCGGGGGTTCTGGAACTGCTCCAGCAGCTAAGGGAGGCGCAAATACATATGGCGCTGGCGACGTCGAGCCATGCCGTCAATTACAGGCTGAAGAGTAGCCATTTGACGCATCTGTTTGACGAGTACTTTGACGACAAGCACAAGATCCTTGGTGATGACCCCAGGATACCTAAGGGGAGGGGAAAGCCGGCACCGGATATCTATCTTTTGGCATTGGATGTGCTGAATTCGACGCTGAGGGAAAGAGGAGAAAAGGAGATCCAGCCAGAAGAGTGTCTGGTGTTCGAGGATAGCGTTCCCGGTGTTGAGGCTGGGCGCAGAGCGGGAATGCAGGTGGTGTGGTGTCCGCACCCGGGGTTGCTGGTGGAGTATAAGGGCAGAGAAAAGGAGGTCCTCGCTGGGTTGACCGGAGAACACAAGGAAGACGAGGAAATAGAGCTGAGACGTTCAGAAGTCCAGGTCATCGAGGGAAGGCGGAAGGTCGGCCTGCCCGGGGAAGTGGATGATGGATGGGCAAAGCTTTTGGAGACTCTTGAAAACTTCCCCTATGAGGAGTTCGGGATCCGAGTCGGCAGAGAAGAACGGAACTGAGGGATGAGACGGGTTGACTGCTGAAATTCAACCACTTTTGGCAGCATTTGCGAAAGCCATCATAGTCCCGCATACCCTAGACACTTATAGCTTGCATATATACCCTAGCAACGTATAGGACCGTACCTTGAGGATGACTCCTTCCTGCAAATCCATTGCTATATTTTCTGTCCCTGCTATCGTTCCTACCGTCGATATACGTATATACAGTATGGAGGGGCCGGTGGGCTTTGCGTCCATGCTGCCAAGCCGCTACCAGGCAAGTCTACGGGTTGGGAGAGAGTCTATTTCGACTTCAAGTCTTCAAAGCGAATTCAGAACGTGCAGATATACAGGCAACGAAGGTCTTCGCGTAGAATATCGATTCCTTCGACCCAAATTGTCTTTGCAAAAGACTTGCAATCCATGCTTGTTGTCCTTCACGGGCAGGCCGAAGGGTTCACCGCAAGTCGCCTAGGCCCATCGCACATGAAACACAACCAGCTGCCATAACAGGTTGGGCACCCGTACATCCCGGCATTTTCGGGCTTGTTTCAAAACAAATCCTGAAAGCTGGCTTGTGAAGATCACGACCATATGCGAAGGCGGCGCAGGACAATCCCATTGGATGCTTTCCCGTTATGACCAAGCGGATTCAGCTCTCTGAGTTACCATGCCATAACCGCGACGTCGTGGACCGTAGACCTCCTATCCCTCCTCTACGACCTTGACCAAGAGGCGATTCTGGGAGAGCAGCGTCGGTCTGTCGCTATGCATTCCGCGCTTGCGTCCTCGATGCTCCCAGTCCTCTTCTGGCTTCTGGCGACGGCGACTGGAGTCTGTGCACACTGGGATTGGGTCAAGGACTTCCCGAACTGTTGGGGAAATTGTTTGAGGGCGTCTGGTAACGGTTATGGCGACGGTTGCGCGTCAAGTAAATGTGTGTGCACAAAACCTTCAGTCAGAAAGGAGAGAGTATACTCATCTATTCCGTAGGCATATGCGATGCTAGCCAAAGCGCCAATTTCCTCCCATCGGCAGTCTCGTGCATCGCTAAGAAATGCGACGCGAACGACTTCGCCCTTCGGCTGTCGCTGCTACTACCACTTGAAGGCTACTGCAACTTCGTCGGCGACGAGATTCCCGACGATGTCATGAGTAGTGCATATGCCGCCGCGACGGTTACTGCCACTTCGGCCCCGAAGGCCACCACCATACAGAAGGTTGACCCTGGTGGACCAAAGACGACGAAAGGAGGAGGAGGAGGATATGGCGCGACAGACGTCTTTACATCAACATTCACCGGAACAACAACGAACCAGGAGGGGAAGACTCTGCAAATCGTTGTACCAGTGGTAATCGGGAAGGAGACCATAAGCTATGGCAAGACCATCACATCCACATTGGAGGAGAAGACGACCGTTCAGTCGACAACCTCAGCAGCGCCTCAATCATCGACACAGGTTATTAGCCCCGAGCCGACGCAGACGGAGCAACGTCAATCGTCGTCTTCCACGGTCACCTCAGCAGCACCGCGGAGGACCTCGAATAATAACGGAAGCCCCTTTGATAACATGCAAGCGGGGGCCGGTAGACGCGAAATCTCTAGCGTCTTTACCGGACTGGGTACGATAATAATAGGAATGGTGTTTACTTTGTAGATGTTTGGGATTAGTATGTAATTCGGGCCGCACAAGGATTTTATGATACCACTTAGCTGAATGCACAAGCGCGGGACTGGAAATAGGGATATGTACATGATAATGGAAGAGGCGAAAGTTTCATGACCGACCATCCGAAATGATAAAGACGGATTCTCATGGAAATGCGATCCCGCCCCGCTCAGGTGGAGCTCACGCCGGTGCGCTTGTTTCGACAGGTTTCAACGGTCCCAAAAAGGGTCTATGCCCATCTCGGGACATGTGAATATCGCATGACGAAAGCAGATCTGGTGGACCACACGGAGCCCGGGTTCCTCGATGGTCCGCCAGGTCCGGAACGCTCCCGAGGCTGCTGACGTAACTCTGAACGTGCAACCTCCTACTTTGGGCAAACCTGAGCTCTTTGCATATCTCGAAGACCACTTTCAAGCTTTTTTTGGGCACATTCTATCTGGTAGTTACTGATCTTCGACGCGGCGAGGTGCGATCGAAGCTACTCACACCCCGAAGGGCCCATTACTACCATCAAACTGCTTCATTACCCCTCTTAGAAGACTTACAATAGCAATTGCGTTACTTTGCTATGGAGTCTGAATCCATTCCTGGTCCTCCTGGGCTGCCGCTGGTCGGCAATGTGACCGATATCGATCCAGAGAATCCTCTCCAATCTATCAACCATTTGGCTGATACCTATGGTGCGTCTTATTAGCCTAACCCACCTATCTGATTGAGTACGGGGCTGATCTTCAAAGGACCTATTTGGAAACTCCAGGTTGGGGCCACGCCTCAAATTTTCATCGGCTCTCAGGCCCTGATGAATGAGGTCTGTAATGAAGAGCGCTTCTCTAAAATCGTGTCCAGCGCTTTAGAGGAGGTTCGTAATGGAACGCGAGGTATGCCACTACCCTGATCGACATATTCGACTTCTAACGTCGACTAGATGGGCTCTTTACGGCATATGGCCCCGAAGAGAAGAATTGGGGTATGTTGACTTCTACGCAACTAACTGTCATATCGCTCATGGGTACAGGAATTGCCCATCGGGTACTGTTGCCTGCACTTGGCCCGTTGAGCATTCGCAATATGTTTGATGAAATGCATGTATGTGTCCGCGTGGCTTGCACGAAGCAAGTCAAAGAGTTCCCCCCATCTCGAAGACACTCGTTTCGTTCACCCTGCACCTTCGTAAAGCTCCATCGCAGAATGATTTACTGACTGGCATAGGATATTGCCTCTCAATTGGTCATGAAATGGTATGGTACACAACCTACCCTGATGTGCACTCCACTTATTTCTGTAGGGCCAGACACGGCTCAAACGCCGTCATTCAGGTCACGGATGACTTCACCCGGTTAACTCTCGACACAATCGCACTCTGTGCCATGGATTACAGATTCAATTCGTATTACTATGAGGCATTGCACCCCTTCATTGCGGCCATGGGCGAATTCCTCAAGACGTCAGGAGATCGAGCTAGGCGCCCTGCTCTTATGCAGTCTCTCTTCTATCGCCAGGAGACGCAGAAGTATTGGCAAGACGTCGAACTGCTTCGGAAAACCAGCCAAGAGGTCATTGACACGAGGAAAAAGCATCCAACTGACAAGAAAGACTTGTAAGCGAAATGTTCCTGTTATCCCATCCCGCTGACATCCTACAGACTCAATGCTATGCTCAATGGAGTCGACCCAAAGACGGGCGAGAAGATGACCGAAGAGAGTATTATCAACAACATGATTACCTTTCTCATTGCTGGCCATGAGACAACCTCGGGGCTGTTGTCCTTTGCATTCTACTACCTTCTTAAGAATCCTGATGCATATGACAAAGCCCAGCAAGAGGTTGACAGAGTCATTGGGAAAGACCCCATCACTGTCGACCACCTCTCGAAACTCCCGTACATTGCAGCGGTAAGGCTAGATGAAAGCGTTAGTTCCATTCGACTGATTTAAAGTAGGTGCTGAGGGAAACGCTTCGATTAGAACCAACCGCACCGTTAATCGGCCTACAGGCAAAAGAGGATACAACCTTGGGTGGCAAGTATCCGATCAAGAAGGTATGATCGGTCAAAGACGTCCCCAGCGGATACTAAGATGCAGACAGGGTGTTCCTATCTTTACTCTCCTTAACAAGATACACCGTGATCCGGCGGTTTACGGGGAAGACAACGAACAATTCCGCCCTGAACGGATGTTGGATGAAAACTTCAACCGTCTCCAGGAAGAATTTCCGAATTCCTGGAAACCATTTGGCAATGGAATGCGCGCTTGCATTGGGAGGCCATTTGCGTGGCAAGAAGCGCTCATGGTTACTGCGATGCTCCTCCAGAACTTCAACTTCTCCATGGAGGACCCCTCATACAAGCTTCAGATCAAACAAACCCTGACCATCAAACCCAAGGGCTTCTATATGCGAGCCCATTTGCGTAACCATATGTCAGCAACGACTTTGGAGAGGGTCCTGGCAGCACCCTCCATTGGCGATCCTGCCGCAGCCAAAGGCACAGGCGCTGTGCGCCAACCACACATAACCTCAACAAAGCCTACCGGGAAGCCTATGCTAATTCTGTATGGCTCCAATACTGGGACTTGCGAAGCATTGGCCAATAGATTGGCATCAGATGCTTCAAACCACGGTTTTATCGCCGAACGCGTTGACACGCTCGACTCAGCGAGGGATAACTTGCCCACCGACAAGCCTGTGGTGATAGTCACGGCGTCCTATGAGGGCCAACCCGCAGACAATGCCGGACATTTTGTCAAATGGCTCGAGGGCCGCGTCAAGGAATCCGAATTATCGAATGTGGCATATTCAGTTTTTGGTTGTGGTCACCATGATTGGGCCAAGACGTTTCATCGTATCCCCAGACTCATCGACGAAGTCATCGAGAAGCGTGGTGGCACCCGGATCGCCCCGATTGGTACCGCCGATGCTGCTTCGGGTGACATCTTCACCGACTTCGAGACTTGGGAAGACCAGGTGTTCTGGCCCGCAATGAAAGAGCGTTACGGGACGAGTGATACGACCGAAGGGCAGCCAGCTTCGGGTATTCAAGTCGAAGTCTCAGCGCCACGACCATCGACCCTACGTCAAGATGTGCGAGAGGCACAAGTTGAAGACGTGCAGATCTTATGTGCGGGCTTCCCTGCAGACAGGATAGGAGAAAAGCGACACATCGAGATCAGCATTCCCTCAGACATGACTTATTCCGCAGGCGATTATCTCGCGGTTCTGCCTTTGAATCCCAAGGAGAGCATTGGACGGGCAATGAGACACTATGGGCTTGCCTGGGATAGCATGTTGACAATAAGCTCTGCCGGTCCGACCATGCTACCTGTAGGGACGCCGACTTCTGCCACGGATGTGTTCGGTGCCTATGTTGAGCTTGCACAGCCAGCCAGTAAGCGCAATGTATTGACTCTGCTGGAAACCACGCAGGATGAGAAGACGAGAGAAGAACTCGAGCGTCTCGCAAATACCGACTTTGCGGCCGAAATCACAGCGAAGAGGGTCTCAATCCTGGACCTCCTCGAGCGATTCCCGGCAGTTCAGCTTCCCCTGGGAGCCTTCCTGGAAATGCTGCCTCCTATGCGGGTTCGCCAATACTCCATTTCTTGTTCACCTCTATGGAACCCCAGCACCGTTACGCTCACCTACTCAGTCCTTGATCAGCCTGCTTTGAGCGGACTTGGCCAGTTTGTTGGCGTCGCGTCGAGCTACCTGTCCAGTCTCGATCCCGGCGATAGGATCCACGTCGCAGTGCGTCAGTCCCATCAGGCCTTCCACCTGCCCAAGGACGGCAAGAATGTCCCCGTCATCATGATCGCTGCTGGAACCGGCCTTGCTCCATTCCGCGGTTTCATCCAAGAACGTGCGGCTCAGCTGGCTGCCGGCCGGAAGCTGGCGCCCGCGCTCCTTTTCTACGGGTGCCATTCGCCCACGACCGACGCCCTTTATTACGAGGAGCTGCAGCGTTGGGAAGAACAGGGTGCAGTTGCCGTCCGCTACGCCTTCTCTCGTTCTCCGGAACTGGCGAACGATTGCTGCTATGTTCAAGAAAGGGTGTACCACGACCGTAAGGATGTGGTTGAACTGTTCGAGGCAGGGGCGAAGGTGTTCGTCTGCGGTAGCCGGGAGGTTGGAAAGGGGGTCCAAGATTGTTGTCTGAAAATCATAAAGGAGAGGGCCCAAGAGAAGGGCAAGGAAATCAGTGATGAGAGGGCTAAGGAATGGTTCGAGGCACAGAGGAACGAACGCTTTGCGACCGATGTGTTTGCTTAGAGCTCTCATGAAATGCACAGTGCTTTGGCACTGGTACGAATGTTATTCGTTGCTGTAGACGATTCGTAAAGAGCACTGGTGAGAGATGCACTCATACTATGATGGGTATGCATAGGGAGGAGCTTTGGCCGAGTCATCGTCTATAACACAGACGGCAAATGCTCATGTAATCCGCTGTAGACTTGATTGTGACCTCCTAGGTGACCCCGCTGATATATTGACGGCGGCTCAACGCGCTCGGATTGCGTTTGTTAAAACGCCTTGCTTTTGAATTCGCTTTTAGATAGCCAACAGCTATTGCATCCATTTCCCCCTCCCAACTCCGTTCCCGAAACCAAAAATGGAAAACATGAAATCGCCAGTCCCAGTCTCCTAATTCAATTATGACAGAAAATCTCCTCCGCCGACCTAGTAGTCGTGATGCAGGACCAGGCGTACCCTTTACTATCAACCATGTAACCAGAGCCAACCTGATATTGATCACAATTGCCGGGGCCTTCTTTCGCATCAAGATTCTGAAGATACTTAAGAATGTCTCCTCCTTGATCGATATTCGTATCCGGGGCTGAGGCGACCCGACACTCCATAGTACCAAAGCGTTTGTCGACTTTTGTCAGGTCAACCGAGGCCAATGAAGTGTAACTGGCGCGATTCAGACCATCAAGCACGTCGCGAACCTTTGAGGTTTTATTATCGCAGATATGGATGTGGATTTGTTCTTGCGAGCGGCTGGCGACTGGATTCAGAGCCAGCGTTCCAATGTCTCTTTTACCTGCATTTCGGAGTGTGTTTTGTCCGAGTTCGAAGCCGGCGTAGAAATTTGGCACTTCGTGCAATTGCAGAATTCCCGGAATCAGATAGGTGGTGGTGATCAGATCATGTCCGTCATTGACGACCCACACTGGGGGCGTCTTTTGACCTGGAGTAATGTTGGAAGATGTAATGCAGTCTGTTTTCTGTTTTTGCTGTAGTCGTTGAAGGCAGCCGCAGAGACTATGGAACCAGATATAGCAGCCGCTGCAGTCGTTGTTGGCATCAACACAGCCAGCAAAGCATGTGTTCAGCTTGGCTCGAGACGTCACAGAACCACCCGCGGGAGGCTGGCAAGACTGAGTACAGGTTTGCGGATTGGTTTTGCAGCCCGTTTGTGGGGACGCAAAGTCTGACGGACAGTTGCAGTTGGACACGTCCATGTTGGCGATGTCGTTTGATGTGCAGAGGCGAACTAGCGCCGGGGCTTTCGAGGATGTTTGCGCCAGAGTATCTGCGGCTAGTGCCAGCAGAAGGATGGAATCGGTTCTCATCTTGGTTGATAAACGCTGGTTACCTATCTGATACCGAAAGAATAGATCAACTGTAGGGTATGATCGCCTGGCGGAAACCCATAACCAGTCCATTTCCTTATAGATGGTGAGGAAGAGTAACAACCTATGATGTAACCATTCGGAATGGCGAGGTTCCCGATGGAGTCTGGACGTGCCTGGACTCGTTGAATGCGGCTATCGATTAGAGGGATCGAATGCGTCCCTTCGAGACGTCGAAAAGCGGGGCATGGTTGGTCTTTGTGTGGGAAGTCTTCGTGCTCAGGGTCGCAGGTTGCAATTGAATCTACCTACATAATGTAGCTTGTTTTCAAGGGCATATTCATGCTCGATACTGCGCTCGCGGCCACGTTGGCGAGTGCCTTCAAGACGGGCAAGAAGAAGAGGTAGATCGTGCGTAGATTCGTCGGCGTTGGCGCGGTGAATTACTCGGGAGAATAGCTGCTGAGCACCATTAGGAGACCAGCTACCCACCGTCTTAGGGATAGCAGTCCATACATATCCTCACAGCGCAGGACAACAATGGCAGCTCCAACAGCAATTGAACATTCACCAGAATGAGGCATCTCAGTTCCACTGGGGCTGGAAAAATAGCAGTGTTTTGACCTATTCTAGGGTATGAACATTCACGCGTGTTGTTGGGCTGCCAAGCTTCCCACATGCATTCAGATCCTCCTTGCACGTGACTCCAGGAATTGTCGTACGCGCTGCGCTCCGCGAGTAGGAGAGCATGATGGAACCGTGTGGAATAGCAGCGGTGGCGCGATCATGCGATGAGTGGTGGGAGGGGATGGTGTGTCCTGTGTGATGTGGCATTCAAGTTGCGATCGGGACACCCCCGCCGTTCCCGGGGAAACATTACGACGCCTCAGCTGCAGGCCCTCATCCTGGCCGCCTCAGCCGCCTCCTCTCAACAGGATTCTTGGGACCCATGCGGACTTCTGAAACAGCTTGAGATGGTGAATGCGGAAGGCTGGTGATATCATTCGAAGAGGCATAATGAGAACACAGAACCAGGTACAACAATCCCACTTGGGGAAAAGACATATCTGGTGAAGCTTCTGGATTCTTGACTTGGAAGTTGGAACGTGGATGGGCAAGTTGTGATAAATTTGGATGTCTCGACTATTTCCATGTCGATCTGTGGAGTTGCCTACACAGCATGAAGTGCCCACTGCCTGCTGCAGTTTAGCCTTCTGTGAGGGGAGAATAAAGCGCCACCTGCACCCAGAGTGGCGCCACAGGTGGAGAGGAACTGATGGGCCGTTGCTGCTATAATTGGTTGCCGGTGACACAAGAATCAGGGGTATGCTTCCGAGAGGCGACTCTTGTTTATCTTGGTTGCTGTGATGAATTTCCAAGGTTGCCGGATGGATCGGGAACCAGCAGGTTCAAAAGGGCGGCTGCCCTGCTGCTGCTCTTCCCTTCCCTTTCTCCAAACACGTACTCGGATTCACCTCACAAGTGCTGTTTATTAGTCCATCGCTGCCGAAGACTCCCGTCAGTCGTTACTACGTACATTTGTATACGCATCTTCACGTTTCGCCAATCACTTTAAACATCAAAATGCGTGCCACTATCTTCCTCCCAGTCTTCGCCGCTGGCGTCTTCGCCCAAGCTGTGAGTCTCCCCCATCCAATATACATACGACTTCTCAGCATGGGTCTTGATTCTAACATCGTAACAGAGCAGTAAATCCGGCGATGACTTCCCCCAGACCTCGTTCCTTACCCAGACCAACTCTTTGGGTGTTGTAACCGGCCAACCCGCAGTCCAGACATCTCAGCCTGCTATTCCCCCCGTCAACACTGCCCAGCCTACTCTTGCCACCTCCGTTGGTCAGGCCGCAAGCATTCCCGCGGTTGGTACAGGCCTCTACACTCTGCCCGTCCGGGGCACCGCAGGCGTCAACTCGACGCAGACCATCGTTGTCTCGGCCAACAACAGCACCACTGTTGTCCTGAGCACCATCGGTGTGGGCGGCAGCACCGCCAGCGGAAGCACTCGCCCAACTGGTACCAAGTCAGGCGAGTCTGCGACGGGATCCGGCAGCCCCTCTGGGTCTCGTACTGGAAGTGGAACTCCTAAAAGCACCGGCGCCGCCGCGACGATGCACGCTGTTGCCGGATCGGTCGCCGGTCTTGGTGCCTTCATTGCTGCTGCTCTTTTGTAAGAGCTTAACAGGGGATTCGAAATGGTTCTCTCATCGCACTTGTACATCTGAACGCAAAAACGACTATTGATCCAAAAACATGGGGCTCCTTGTCGAAGCATTGAATCATTTGGGAGCATCGGCGCATATTCACTCGGGTTGGAATGTAATTCGGTAATGGATCAGCTGGATATAGCTATGAGGTTGGGATCGGGTACCGCTGTGGGATGTTGCCTGTCATGGTAATGCCTCTTGCCGCCAGATTATTGTTTATTTGTGCCCTTTTGGATAGGTAGTATTGTAGTCAATCGACTGGGACTCAATTGACTGGGACTCAATTGACAGGTAACCCGTTCGAATTGTACCATGGCTTCTCTCAATGCGTGCATAATGACCGACTCCCTTCGGCGAAAACATATAGTTTCCCACCCCGCTTTGCGACCCCACCCCCGCTACATATGAGCTTATTGTCCGACTATCGATAGGAACCGTCAACGAGACGCTCTGACCTTGACAAAATCCTACGAGAGTTAGCTCGGATCTATAAGGGGCCATGGCGAACTCCACTGCATTCCCCATCACACGTCTCTCCGTCCCGTACACGTCACCGCCGTCGCACCTACAGACCGTGTCCCTACACTTCCCACGTCCCATCGAACAGTCCGATCCTTCTGATACAATATGGGTCATGTGAGTAAGCGTTGTGCGATACCAGATATACATACATATATACCTATGTAGGTGTATCCATTCTCGAGCCCTTGCTAACGTGAGACGCATAGATATATCCACGGCGGTGCCTGGCGCGACCCTCTCCAAACAGCGCAATGCATTGAACCCACTCTCACCCATCTCGCCAACCACGTGCCGTCCCTGAAGAAAATTGCAGCGATTGCATCCATCAACTACCGCCTTTCACCCTATCCCTCCCATGCCACGGACCCGAGCAGCGAAGATGACCGGGAAAGAAATGCAAAGCACCCCGACCACGTGCGGGACGTGAAGGCCGCGTTGGACTGGCTCGGGAGGGAGTACGGTGTAGGTCGAAGCGAAAGAGAGGGAAAGGGTTTTCGGTGGATAGGGGTAGGGCATTCGTGCGGAGCTACCTTGCTATTGCAACTGGCCGCTGGCATAGGTCTGGAGCACCACGCCGCCACAGAACGAGTAATCGCCGACCCGTCGGCATTGATACTCATGGCGGGAATCTACAACATCTCTCTCCTTCTCGAGAACCATCAACCGCCTGGCACCAGTCCGGAATTCGCACGGATCTACCAGAATTTCATTGAAGGTGCATTCGGGGAGGACAGGGCTGCTTGGGAACATGCATCCCCTTCTTTTCATCCACCAGAGCTCTCAGACTCGAGAGGTTTAGGATATGTGATGCTTGCGCATTCTCGGGACGATGAGCTGGTGGAAAAGCAGCAGGATGAGGTTATGCTGCGTTCACTGAAGAGCAGTGGATGGACTGCTGTGGAGGAAGATGGTGCACGATCGCAACGGGGACTCGTGGAATGCCGCAACTTGAGTGGTGCCCATGATTTCGTTTGGGAGGAGGGGAGTCAAGTTGCGCTGCTGATTGTAGAGGTCGTTGGGCTGGTAGTCTCGCAGTGAGATAGCACCTAGAATCAAAGTCTCCTTTTTACTGTGGAGAGCTTTATATTGTAGCGTGATCACTAACTGTGTTTGTCAGGTATGCTATAGGAAGGCTTCGGAAACATTTCTTCCCTTCGTACTCGACCACATTCGGAGATGGGTTGAGAAATGATCCAGTACCAAATGGGACTATATTGTATTGTAGCATCTGGCTTCTGACTACACCGCCGGAGCGTCCATGTCGTTCCGCTGCACTGTCTGCCCACCGTACATCCCGCGGCGAACCACAGTGACCCACCACGCAGCTTGGACCTCTCGCGAAACTGCGGGGCGGGGCAGGACGACATCCATCTTCACTTACTGTAACAACACTTCTTGACACCCAACCACGCCCCCGAAATCCGGACAAAATGTTCAAGAAAGAGTTTGTGATCCTCAACTAATTGGCTACCGGAAACAATATTTGCTGACTGCCCTTCCAGCATATCACCGGGCGCAAAGAGCAAAGTCAAATCCTCCGCCCAGCGCGCCATCCGTGCCAAAGTCCTCGAGCAATACCCCCTTCTAGAACCACACATCGATGAAATTCTACCTAAAAAGGACCAGCTAGACCTGGTGAAGCTGTATGTACCCCCATACTCTCCAATCTCTCGCCGTTCGCCCCCATTGACTCTAACATCCTTCTAGACCAGACCGCGTGTCTCTCTACACTCTCGGCTCCACCCCTCTCTTCTTCCAACACATGGACGACCCCTTCCTGCCGCATCTCACCGTTGTACACAAATACCCAGATTGTTTCCATCGCCTACGGATAGATCGCGGTGCAATCCGGTTTGTCCTGTCGGGCGCAACGCTCATGGCCCCAGGCCTGACATCCCCAGGCGGCCGTCTACCAAACGATCCCGAAGATGAGGAGGGGCGATATGGGAAGGAAGAGCTGGCACCCGGCGAGGTAGTGGTGATTGAGGCTGAGGGTAAAGAAAATGCCTGTATGGTGGGTGTGTTGAAGATGGGGACGGAAGAAATGAAAAAGGCGAAGAAGGGTCAGGCTTGCGAGGCAGGACATTATCTTGGGGATGGCCTCTGGGGACTGAGCTTAGGATAAGCACAAGGGAAGGATGCGCCAGCACGATTGATGGCTATGGCCATGCATAGGGACACATGCCATGTTGGAGCATCATAGGAGGTGCACCACATTGCGATTGCTGATAAGGCCGATACACAAGAGGCCAGATGCGTGGAGGGGATACCCAGGGAGATACCAGAGGCTCGACCAAGACCTTGGTTCCATTCTGATCGTGGAACTTGGTGTCATTACTATCTCATGATGAAATCTATTCCAGCATAACCGTCTCTTTTCTGGCTGCCAACGAGTGTGTAGATGATGGCTTATGGCCCTTCAATCGTTATATTCCCTGGAGCTTATTTCTGCTATTAAAGAGCTCCCCGACCGGCACCACCCATTCCACCCATGAAGTTGCGCGCCCTGCATTAGGTTAGTGAATGTTTCATGCGTGAACCGTAACAACTCACGCGTCGCGAACGCTTGGATCGTTCATCAGCTCGGCGAAGTTGGGCGTACCGCCGCCTCCACGACCGCCTCCTCCAAACGAGTTTGCCAACTCTGCTATCCTTGGATTGCTCATGAGGTTGCTCAACATGTCCGGGTTCTGCATGATATTCTGCGCCATTTGCCTCATCATCGGGTTGTTCATCATCTGCGCAATATCGGGCATACCACCTCCGCCGCCAGCACCGCCGCCGAACATGCCAGCTAAGCTGCTCAGGTCAGGCATCCCACCAGCATCTCCTGCGCCTCCCCGAGAGGACTCGAAAGCCGCTGCGTCTCCACACTCCTCTTCATACCTCTTCTTCGCCGTCTCATATCCTTTGCGCATCACCTCGGAACCACCTCCTTCTGCGTCCATGCCGGACTTGTATGCTTCCATGGCTCCCTTAGTGTCTCCAAGCACGTATTTTGCGAGACCTAGACGTGACCACGCCTTGCTGTACTTGGGATCCGCAGCAACCGCCATCTCGGCGTCGCTCTTCGCCTCCTCATGCTTTCCCTGTCCGGAATACGCGGCCGCACGGTTGGACAGGTAGATGGGATTCAAGGGTACGATGTCGAGTGCCTTGGTGTAATAGTCTATCGCGGCGGCGTAGTCCTTCTTCTTCATAGCCTCGTTACCCAGACCTTTCAGTCTCTCCGCTTCCGCCTTGTCGCCGGCATTTGATGCAGGTGTCTGAGGTGTGGCGGGACGCGCTTCCGACGCAGAACTTGGGCCCTGTGTTGAGGGTGTGCTCTTCCCCTTCAGCTTCTCGTAGACGCTGTAGATTGCGACCAGGTTCTTGTCGCCCAACGCATCCTGAATGGCAGCTTTGTCCGTAGGGTCAACCTTGAAGGCTTCGGCGATGCAGTTCTGCGCTACCTCCAATTGCTCTGCATCTTCGGCTTCTATCGTGCCGTCGGCCTGCGAGGTCTGGAGGAAGTCGATGATTGCGAGCGCAAGGCGCTTCTTGGATTCGGAGGCGGACTCGGACCAACATCAATGTCGGAAGCATTTCATGATGGATGCGCATACTCACCATGAGGAACGGTATGTTAGGGTCGTAGCTGATACCGTGGCAGGCTTGTAGGGGAAGTTGTAGGGGAAGTTGTGATCTGTTCTCGAGGGTTCCGCCCAGGTAGAAAGGTCCAGGAAAGTGAGGGCGGGGCGGTGTCTTGGCAGGCGTGAATTCCGAGCACCTTGCGATCCGTAGCCACTAAGCCCGCAAAGCAGCGACTGAACACAAAAAAAGTGGTATATTCTCGCTTCATGGAGATGTGCAAATCTCTACAATCTACAAGAGTCCTATACAAATCTCCTATACAGATAACGCCCTTATGGCACCATGCCCTATGCTACAGATCCTAGTCTTACAACATTGCCGCCCATATGCCATAAATCAATTAGACATGGACAACGGTACATCTCAATCATCTTGAAGTCCTTGCCAAAGATTTCTAGTCTTCTCCTCTTTCTTCGGCCACAAAGACTCCCACCACCCTGGTGTCTTTTCCCGCGCGATTTGCCTAGCGCGCTCCTCAGCTTCCGGTTCAAGGACGAACTTCCTCATCCGTTCTGCTATGCGGGGATCCAGCACCATTTCGTCTAGCCATACACGTTCCCTGCCATCATCGTCTTTGCGTTCGCGGACGGATTTATGCCACTCCGGCTCCTCAAACTCCAAAAGTCTCTGCTGCTCCCACTGCCCCTCGCGATCTCCATCAGTGATATTGGACGAGTCCGCCTCTTGTCCAGCACCCTGCTCGCCAGGTGCCTCAAAAGGCCGATATGCAGCAAGAACTGCAGCGGCCGTCTGTCGTCCAGCTTCTTCCGCAACCTGGCGTCGATTCAAGAACCTATACATGCGGATTGGGAAATTGAGGAAGCCCAAAAGATGCGGTAGGGGGAGTACAGTGGTTGGGCCGAGGGCCTGCGGGCAATTGGGGGAGAGGACGGAATCAGCATAGTCGGCTGTGGTATTGAAAGGTGGAGGTTGCTTCTTTTTCTTCGACTTCTTATCCTCCTCAGGCTTAGGTTGCTCCTCCGCTTTCACTTTTTCCGGCTCTGGACTTGCTGTCGGTGAGGCGTCATCCGTAGGTGTAGCAGAAACGTTCGAGGATGCATCCGCCGTGTTCTCAGTCGGGGGAGCACTGGCTGCCTGAGGTACCTCCGCTGGAGTGGTGGCCAGGTCGTTCACAGTGGCCTGTTCAGGCTGGACTGGGGGATCCAGGGGTCCAAGCCATCCTTCGTGTAGGCCTCTCACATATTCCTTCCAGGCATGCCTTCCAATTACAATATCCCCTGATATACCATCCCACTCTCTGACCCCTGCTCTGGCTCTTGAGGCTTCCAAAATGTCCTCCACCTCCTCTTCTAAGGGTTCCGAGCTCGTCTCTCCCCGTTTCCTCCTCAATTTCCGTATTTTCTCCGCCAGACCTGCTCTGACATCGCCCTCTCTCCTTCCTTCTATCGCATCCCAGTCTAGAGCGGCGGAAACGAGAATGGGCTTAACGTATTCGTTGAAATGATCGCGCGCGGCCATTAATCCGTCTGCGGGAGGCGCGGATATGTACACGGTGAGTTTTCGTGGTAGCTGATGGATGTCAATTGGTTCCGCGGCAATATGCTCAACCAGTTTCGCCCATTTCCTCTGTATCTGCTTCTTTTGCCGTCGGTCATACATAACAGCCGCTGTCCAGGACCCCGTTACGGTAAGGAATATCATCCAGTTGCGCGAAGGAAGTTTGAACCGGAAATTGGGAAGTCCCATCATCCTCCATACTGGATTCGGAGGTTTAGGGGCTTTCCCGCCAGCGGCGGCTTTCGCATCTTCCGCCATGTCGCAGGTTGCGTTGTTGATCTTGTTGGGTCGGCTCCTTCCATCTGGAGAATTTCTCGGCACGGAAGATCTTAAATCCGCCATCGGATTTCGACAGCAGGGTGAGGTGCAAGTAAGTTAACTACAACAATGTCGACTTACGTAAGACGCCTCGGCAGTTCCTTCCGCCGACTTGGAAGCTGTAAAGACCACCGCCACGGCTCGCTCAACGTTGGAATACACTCTCACAATAATGGCGTCCCGCACATGGCTTGCGGCATCGGCTGCTCGGAGCATAATACGATCATCAAATTCCCGGATGGTTCCCAGCCTAGCGCCATTGGCAGCCACTCTGAACAGCACGCCAATCCGCAGCTTCACACAGTCACATACCCATCTCAACCCCAGCTCCAATCCGCAGAACATTTTCTCTTCGATCGGCCAGTTCAACGCACAAAATGGTCCTCCCTCATACTTCCAGTCGTCGAAGCGCCTTCCTGCGAATACGATCGTGCGATTCGTACCACAGCAGACAGCATGGATTGTTGAGCGCATGGGACGCTTCAACCGGATACTAGAGCCTGGTCTGGCAATCCTGATACCGTTCATTGACCGTATCGCCTACGTCAAGAGTCTGAAGGAGGCCGCCATCGAGATTCCTAGCCAGAGTGCTATCACGGCTGACAATGTTACTCTGGAGCTCGACGGTGTTCTGTACACGCGAGTGTTTGACGCGTATAAGGCAAGGTGTGTGCTACCAGACTATGGCCTTTTCTTTATAGCGACATAGTTACTGACATTACTGTGTAGTTACGGTGTAGAAGACGCCGATTACGCTATATCCCAGCTGGCACAAACCACCATGCGATCAGAAATTGGCCAGCTCTCCCTCGACCACGTATTGAAGGAGCGCGCGAATCTCAATGCAAACATCACCGCGGCAATCAACGAGGCGGCGCAAGATTGGGGTGTCACATGTCTCCGTTACGAGATCCGTGACATCCACGCTCCCGAAGGGGTCGTGGAGGCCATGCATCGCCAGGTCACTGCTGAACGATCGAAGCGTGCTGAGATTCTCGAATCCGAGGGTCAGCGCCAATCGGCCATCAACATTGCGGAGGGTAAGAAGCAGTCCGTTATTCTCGCTTCTGAGGCTTTGAAGGCGGAGCAGATCAACATGGCCAGCGGAGAGGCTGAAGCCATCCTGTTAAAGGCCCAGGCTACAGCACGGGGGATCGATGCGGTAGCTCGCGCCATTGCCCAGGGCCAAGAGTCGGCCCAGAGCGCTGTGTCTCTTTCCGTTGCGGAGAAATACGTCGACGCTTTCGCCAAGTTGGCTAAGGAGGGCACCACCGTTGTCGTGCCTGGAAACGTTGGAGACATTGGTGGTATGATCGCGAGCGCAATGGCGGTCTACGGAAAAGTGAACGAGGCTCAAGCGAAAGGCCTTGCAGCGAAGATGGTCGGCGGCCCCGATAGTGCTGCCAGCAGGAAGATTGCCGATCTTGAAAGGAGTCTGGAAGAGATCGAGAGTAACACGTCGGGTGTGCAGAACGCCATCAGTAAAGCCATGGATCAAAGATTGAACAAAAAATAAGGGACTTTGATCAAAGGGAAGGGAGGTATCGGCATTGTAACAAGGTCGGAGAATGGAGCACCGGAGGGTCCTTGTAAACAATATTTGTATCAATAATGCTCGGATTCGTTGGGTTTTTCAGCGAGCATGATTATGCCATTGAGCAGCGAGCGAAAATCACACCTTAGATCATGGTTCCTTTGTGGATAGTAAAAGCCTTCACAATTGTCATTCACCCAGATTCTCTAAGGAACCGTGCGTTGAGAGACGTTAAACAGTGTTCAGCCTACTACGATGGTGAATTGGCTCGAGAAACAACTCGACATGGTGTCCATCCAACACACACGCTCATGTGCAACGAGAACTAAGCACCTCTTTCAATGGATTAGGGCGAGTCCCGCGTACATTTTTGGCCATCCTTCGAGCTTCATCGTTGATCGCAAAGGACATCGGCATCCAAAACCCTATCGGCACGATGACAGTGATCACCTTGTCTTTCAGGGGATTGAGTGTTCATCCCAGCTGTCGATCCGAGCTAAACCTGGATTGAGGGACACCAATAATCCGCCGTGCAGGTATATTGCTGAAGTGGTAATAAATCATTCCGTACGGTGAAGGTGGTCTCTCCATCCCTGAAACACACAAAGTCTTCCGCTGCTAACTTTGCCGCCCCAGCAATCTGACCCTTTGCCAATTTATTCGCACCAGCATCAATATTACTAGCGAAGTCTCCTGTCCGGCCGAGCTTCGCAACTCGCTGAATTCCTTCCCATGGGGCAGCTGGATCGCTCACGGTGGAAATCTGAGTGGGGTTCGTGTTGCGGCTAGATTCGATGGGACCGTTTGCGTAGTATGCGACGGCTGTGTACGATGGGGCTCTTTGACGGGGACAGATGAGGATGATCGGGCAGTCTGGTTTCTTTGTGCAGGTAACAAGGTACAGGTTGTGTTTGGAACCCAGGGTGCCTGGGTCGACAGGAGCTGCTATGACCCGGGTAGAAACCACGGTGAGGACGACGGCGATTGCGTTCTGTAGTAGCAGCATGGCGAAGGCCTTCGGAATGTTGGCATAGGTCAGAGTAAAGCTCCAGAGTTGTGGCCGCAAGTTCGTGCTGCTGGAATCTGAAAGCACGCCTTTTATCCGCCTGTTCGACTGGCAGATTCCGGCTCGACTCTGGGGGTTGTTGAGGCGTAGGCATGGTCATTTATTAGCTGGAGTAATTTATGCATACATGAGTTGTATGTAATACCACTCAAGCCTGGGTAAATGAGGATTTGGCAGCACCACGAGTATTTGGTTTTCGTGTATATATTGCATGCGGAGTCGATCCTTCCTATATTAAGCGGGTAATCCCCCATCAAAACCTACATCCTTTCGTCCCATTGCGCAAAGTTGCTGCTGATCCCAGTCTCATGTATGAATGAACGGAACTTCTATTTCGCGCAAGTAATTGAATCTTGTTAACTCGAGCCTTGACGAACCAAAGGCTGCAGTCAAAACGGGGGATTCGTTCTCGAAATCCAGATCTCCTTGCTGACGTTCTTCGGAGTTGAAATGCCGACGATGAAGCCGGCTAGTTTTGTACAAGGGTGGGACTAAAGAATAGACAACATTGCTTTATGAAATATTGCTCTGGCTTTCTTTGTGGTGCCTGATTGTTATTACGGTGTTGCCCATTGCTCGGTTATCTTTGTTCGTGAGATTTGAGATGCGGACGGAGTGGCTGACCATCGCATTCCATTCGCATCTGCGAACTCTTTCAATCTGCTTTCTTATCTGGAGCCTGGACCAGATTGGTCTTTCTGACGACTTCGGGTAAGGAAGTGAAGAGGGATGGCCACAAGAGGACCACAGCGTCTTGCTCGCCTTTCAAAGCCCATCTTACCCAAGTAAGCCACACAAGATTGTAGTAGGCTGAGAGGGCCGTGAATATGTGCCTGGGTCGCAATGTCAGCCTTTATGCTGTGTGGAGTTGTCGATGAGGGCTACCCACCACCAGCCATGGCCCTCGAGAAGGATGCCCCACGGCAGCCCAATCTCACGTCTCCAACGTCGCAAGTGCGAGCAATAGATATTATCCAGATTCCAAATGAGAAAGCCAAGCCCAACCGAGGCAAACCCGGAAAGGCACAACTTCCACATCGTCTTCAAGATCTGAAGGTCTCGTTGATCTACACGTAGCTGCTCCTTTGCAGAAAGTGCTGGGGTTTTTGGTCTCCTGGATGGTCTTAAAAGAGTTTCCATATCATACACCCCCTTTGCGACGACCGTAATCGCTAGCAGCGCGAATGCGTTCTGATGGAAAACCGGATCCTTCAAGTAATGGTAGTAGAGGGTGACGGAAGCACCAACAATAGTTATAAATGCAAGGATTGAATATTGAGCCACTAATTTCTGGCCATAAGAAAATGTGGCGAAGAAAGTAGTGCATGTGAGGTATATCATGGAAAGTTCGTCGCAAAGTTGCATCCAGTCTAAGTCAAGTCAACCCGGAATTCATTCTGAGTCACGAAATAACGTAACGCTCACAGTTCAGAGTAGTGTGGAAAAAGAAGCTTCCTGCACCGATAAATAGCATGTTGATGAACGCGACACAGCAAGCAGTGTCGTGCCCATTTTGAAGACAATTCCGAATGCCTTTCACTGCGAGATAAATGAAGTAGACATTGGTCAAGGTGTTAACAATTTCCGCAGAATAGTATGTGGCGTAGTAGTCCTATAGATGGTCAGTGATTGTACCCCTCCGTTGGACTCCCCAGTCGTCTTACTTCTTCACACCAGTTCAGTGTTGCGGTTACTGGGCTCCAGTAACCTTCACCGGCCGCAGGGTATGGAAACGATGGTAACACGAACTTCATTTTTTGCGTTATGAAAAGCGGAAGCAATTACAAGCATAAGTGATGGTAGAAGAACGTCCTACGTGCGTATACGTAACATGGGGACTGCAGTGTATCGGTCGCCTCGGAAGGTGTGCCTTGCATGTGAGGAAAGTTCGGTGCGCTTACTGGATATGTACTAGCGCCTTCGTCAGCAACCCAAAAGGCTTTAAGCTTATTCCGACATCCCTTTCCCATGTATCATCTACATCGAAATCAACCGTATTGGGCATCATGAACGTTGTAGAACGATCAATTATGATAAGAAACGAAATGCTCTTAGACCGTCGAGGGGCAAAGGCTCGCGTTTGCGACTTCCAGTACCGTGTCTCGCATCGCGGAGCGCCTTCCCATAGCCATGGGTACCTTAGGAGGAAGTCAGTACTCGTACGTTTTTGAGAGGAGTGTTCAGCACGTGGGACCTGAACTTTTGGAACGTGTGTGGCTTCGCCTTCTGGCAGCCTGCGCAGTTACGCCCCTCAGAGGAGACCAAGGTACATGGGTATGTGCGGGAAGCGTCAGCCGTGACCACCGTTGATCTTTTTTCCCAGATATTCTCCGGACCGGAGTCCTCTCATGTCACGGAGTGAGGTCGAGAGCACAATTTGTAGACGGATATATTTCGGACAACTTCATCCAACTTGCGATATTTCATGCGTTGGACGCTACCCTAGGGTAGGCCCGGTTTAGTTACAGTGTTCATCCAAAGGCGTGGATATACAAGTTTACTACCCCTGAGTAGGATCGGAAGGACCGATAGAACTCATCCCTATATTTGCGCAGGGGTATCGGGGGTGTTCATGTTTGAGAAGTCCGGAAAACCAGGGACTGTTACAACGCCAAGGCGCCCCCAAACGTTGCGCCTATCGATGACCCTGTCCAAGAATCCTGTTGTAATTTCAGCCCGTATCTTGAAGTCCGGCGTTTAAGAAAATGATACAGTCCGGGAACGAGTGTAGGGAACTGGCGGACTTGATCATACTCCCTGGTACCCTAGCTCTTACTGCACAGTGCTTTTCTCTAGAGCTATATATGTTGTTGTGATATCCTCTGTTTGAGGATGCACGTAATCTCACGGCGTTGCCAGTAAACTTTCTTCTGGACACTGGACGTGAGCGCCACTGGGGAAAATGCTATCCAAACTGCTGTTTTTGCTGGTCGCATCATTGCATGCTGACAGTGTCTTCTGTACTGAGCTAGTGCCTCTTCGTCCCCATGGCACCAGCAAGAATCACAAACGGCAAGACATAGGCGGATTAGAACTCAAGGCACAAGAGAGCTTCCTTTGGGGCAGTCCTGGTGAGTGTCAAATTAGTGGCAATGATCACAACTGATGTCGGTGAAGACGCACGTAGTGCAGTGGCAAACCTTACGGTATACATGCCCGGAGAAACGGAGAATATCTTGTCGATGGAGACATTTGATGGGATGCTCTTGGATGTCCATTGCGGCGCAGACCAGATTTCCATGACATTTTCGGATGACCAGACCTTCGCTTACGCCCAACGAGTCTGGGACTGGGTCAACGGAGCCGAGAACAACAGTTTTGTGATGGTTGCTGGTGTTGGCAACTGCGGAAACAATACTCGTCGCATACCGTACGTTGTTTCGACAATTGCTTATGATGAACAAGCCAACGAGGCGAAACTGGCCGTGAACCGTACAACCTGGGCGGGATTCGCACACAGCTACGACCTTACTGTCGGCCAACTCTCGCAGACTCCAGCGTCCGATTTGATTCGGTCTCGTGATATTGGAAAGACAGCTTCTATCGATTTTGCACACAAGTTCCCCTTCAGCGTCGCCGTCGGTGCTAAGGGACTCGAAGCGAGGTTGACGTGTGCGAACTGCAGCTCAGCAGGCTCGTTCGATATGGAGTTCAAAGTCTCACAAAGATTCCTTATTCCCACGGGTGCAAGCATAACAATTAGGCCGAAAGGCGTTTCTGCGATCGCGCAAATCAAGCTCTCTGGTAGCGGAAAATTGACAGACGCGCTTACCAAAGAGTTCAAGATCGTCGAAATCCCCATCAGCGGAATCTCAGTACCAGGCGTCCTCGACCTTGGGCCTTTCCTGACGGTGAGCGTCGGTGCTGAACTATCAGCCATGTCCCTGAGTGCCGGGATTCAGAGCGGCGCGACAGCAGCCCTGGACGATGCGGCCATACTCGAGGTTGACCTACTGAATCCAGAGCAAAATAAGTTTTCTGGATGGACCCCTCAAGTCAAATTTGTGGACGTCAAAGTTGACGCTTCCATTTCCGGGGGCGTGGCGGTATTCTTGAAGCCGGCGATTGAATTGCAAGCTGAGGCCTTGGGCCAAGGTTTCGCCATCGGAGTAAACATGAAAATACCGAACATAAACGCGAAACTGGAGGCAATTACATGTGAGTTGTGGTCTATCAACAGTGATAAACATCTGCTGATGTATTCTAGCGCCGCGAGGTGCTTGTCCAGCCGCAGCTCTCCCCCAGGGAGTTAAAAATGCACAAGCGGGCGTCAAGATCAGTACAAATATTGGCGGGTCTCTGAATTTTGCCGCAAAGAAAACTTCGAACAGTGACCCGCTGTTCACCGTTCAGCTCGCGGTGAGATGGAATCCATCCTAGTTGCATTGGAGTCTGGACGATACTAACGTAGAACAGGCACTGGATACGCCCCTCGCCCAAAGGTGTTTCCCGTTTGGCAAGCCTGTCGCGGCGTGAACTTGTTAATCATCCAGCACCAACACTGGCCTAATCTCATGCTATCGAGAATGGTCCGCAACCTCTCTCGATCCAATAGTCACCGATTTATTACTTCAAGCCCTCGTGTGGTTCGTCTCTGTAAGAATAGTAAACAGCGGAGGATCCAGCTTTGGACGGTAATCATTAATGGTCTTGGAGTACTGGAAAATTCGCGGGGAGAGTGCCGAGAATGGCTGGGACCAAGAGATGCTACATCAGCTGTGAGGCCGTGGTTCATTAATTGTCATACCACCAGACAAGATTTCGCTTGGCAGCTCACTCGAGCCTGCTGGTGGCATACGAAGAGATACCCACGGATGCCCTTATATACGGGCGGGCAAACAGCCTTGGCATATGAATAATGTTATCTAATGGAAATTTCTTTAGTATGCCCATGAGATGCTTAGGAAGATAGAAAGTAATGCTAAATGTGATAGATGCCGTATGCGATCCAACTATCACCGTAAACCAAGAGCCAGCAGTATGTGTGTGGAAGCTAAACACGTGAAAGTTGACGGTCAAACCCCATAGGACACTCGGATCTCCAAATTCAAAACTCGACATGACCAGCCGGCCCACTACAACTAGTTAGAACCGAGGACCTTTAGACGGAACAGAATTCCGTTCTCAACATAGCGAATGCACTTACTCTAGCCTTAGCCCACAACACCAGTATGTCACCAGCCTTTAACTCCTCGAGAAAGCCTTCCCCACTTCCCGCCCCTTCGTCGCCCTTTGATCGATTGCTGAAACTGCTCCAGACCACCTCGTGAGTAAGGGGTCTCGCATCGGCGACTCTATTGCCCTGTAAATACCAAGCCCATTTGTCTTCATCATCTTGTGGATAGTGAGTTGCGGAGGCTGGCCGCTCGATCGCTGTCCATCCGTAGCCACCATCTTCAAATTCCTGAACGTCATTGTGGAAAGGCTGTGAGTTGAAAATTGAGAGTCGGACCACGGGAGTCAGACCGGGAAGGGGTCGGGCTTGAACATCCTCTTTACGCAGAATGGAGACCTCCAGCCACGAAGCCGTGTTGTAAGAACCTATGGGTTCGATTATCAGCTGATTCCTAGCACTCTCGCATCCAGAGCCGGAGCGAGCGATCTCAACCCTAGTGTGCTTTCGAAGACGAGATAGACTCAGACCTACCAGGCGTGGCCTCGGACGCCCATCCTTGGTCATGTGAAGTGATATGAAACTCCACAGCTTTCACTTTGACTTTTTCCCCATGAAAGCTTCGTAGAACGCTTTCGGGGAGGACTGCAATATCGAAACATTTCTTGCCAAAGGATGTTCCAGTCCTCGCACACACTTCACATTCGCGGTCCATAATAAACGTCTGAGTTGGCCAGTATTCCGCATAATCAAGGATATGCAGCACGAGCTCAGTAGGCAGCTTTGTGCGCAGCATTGCGCGCGCGACGTAGAGATCTGCACATGAAGGCCGGAATGAGGACGATGACCGAAGAGGCGCCGTGGGCCTTTGTGTCGAGCTGCTGCGGCGCGAGGTTGAAAAACTCATGATGCGCGAGAGGTAGTCCATAACACAGGCTCTGCGGTTCGAGCTCGGTAGTGGTCTTGCAGTTTGACGCAAGATGGTGGGATAGTCTATGGGTTGCAGTTCCCATATTCTGGATGAAAAGGTGGTTGCCTAATTAAGCTTAAGGTGGGGCACAGGTGCGGTGACGCTGGGAAAACGCCTCGACCGAGATGTCTACTACGCATCGCATCCATCTAGCCACAAGCATGTGAACTATCCCGTCAGAAGAAAAAATCTTGGAGCGCCGAGACCTGTCTTGACTTACATCTTGGTCTATATATGCCATTGAAATTGAGTGTTAGGAAAAACAATGAAACAAGAGATTAGAGTTACAAAAGAACTTCCTACCTTATAGTATATCCGATATAAAGGGTCGAATTACGGTAACGCAGGTGATACCCTACTTAGTACTAGCTAGAGGAGAACTCGCATTACGTGGGTATGACAGAAACCTCTCTTGATGACGGACATAGTACTCGTCTAGAGTGGCGTTATAATGGTAACTGACTAACTACGCTGCCTAGCTAGCATGATCTCATGCCACCCACATGTCAAGAAATTTATCTTCGCACTATATAAGAACACGATCTGCTCGAAGTTGTAACAAAATCTACGAAAAATGTCAAGCGAAATGCCTCTCGCCAAATATTCTTACGGCCACAGCGAAGCCGGCCTCATCCCCTTGATCGATTCCCAACTGGAGACTCTCCTCCCCCTTGATCTCGGCCAAATCGGTTTAATGCCAGAAAACTCGGAGCTGGGTCATCTCGGAAAACTCCCACTGGAACTTCTTTTTTTGATATTAGAAGAGCTTCCATTGCCATCTCTTATACGCTTCCGCAACACGAATCGGCTCGCGCATCATATTGTAGACACTAGGCCAATGTTTCAGATGATAGCCGAGCAGGCACCCCAGGCAATCAGGGGTGTACCTGCTGTACAAAAAAAAGGCGCAAGTAACCTTACCTAGTTTGTTCAGAAAGTTACGCCAACGGCACTGCGACTGTTGCGGCAAATTAGCACAGCACTTGTGGCTACCTACAACATCGCGCTTGTGCCTTCACTGCGCCCGTTTTCGACCAAGGCCTCGTGAAAAGGCAGAAATAATTCAAAAATACGGTTTGAAAGAGGACGATCTTCCATCTATACCATCTTTCCGCTTTTTACCAGCCACTTTGGTTGGTGGATTCAACATGAACACTTTCCAAGTTCTCGGAGAACCTATCCTTTACGACACTGAGATTGCCACGCAATTATCCTATGAAAGAACTGGTGTTTTAATTCGAAAACCGGCAATGGGTCTTGAGAACAGGGATGTTCAGTGGTTCGTTGACCATTCATCTAGGCAGCAAGGGCCTATCGTATTTCCTCCAGGGCTTGTCCCACAACGTTGTCGCCGCGAAATGGCTACGATTGTTGCACCATGGATATCTAGCGACGGCGCAGAGATGGGAGTCTTCTGTGCAATGTGTCTTTATACAACAGAGCAAGACTCTATCCATACGTCTGCGGACTTCTTTACCCATCTTGAAAGGTGTCGGGTCCAACCATTCGACGTGTGTGCACACTTTCTACGATTGCTCATGACCTTCCGGGGTTCTCGTGCTGCACTGGTTAGTGGCGTAAAAGAAGTTGCGAATCAATGATCGGGTGCGATAGGCGAGAGCATCGTGTTGACTCCATTAAGATATACAAGTTGAGTGTTACAATTATTAGAAAACAGGCCATCCGCTGTCGTCTTAAAACTGCGCTTTCTTGCAGATCAAGATTCCCGGAAACGTACAAAAGAACGTGTTGAGCAGTTACTCTATTTTAGAGCTCAAGGGTATAACTCTGCCTAAACTTGGCCGGCACGTACGCCCCACCTAGTACAATACCAAGTCATAAGTACAGTAGAAGAATCGGTAACGAGGGAGTCCACGAGACAACTCGGACTTGCAGGTGCATATTCTACCCTAGGGTCGGGCAGGATATCACATGGGAAGAACAGTGCAAGACGAATTTCTCTCTATCAAGTCCCATATATAGATATTTGAATCAGATTACTAGCTATAACACGAGGATAATCCAATGAAAAACCCGATCATTCCTTTCGAACTCCCAAAATATGGGAGGGGTATACAGTACTTTAAGCTTGAAAGACCTCCCACCTTGGGCCTAAGGTGAACACAGTATCCTCCGGGATTGGCTAACTTCGACATGGAGCAAGCTCGCGCTCGTCAAGTCCAGTAATTGTGTGGTTTGAATCCGAAATTTCGGTCGTTTTCAACACGGTGTAGTCGCTGCTCATCCCTTGAGAAGCTTTCGAGTTATGTCGGTATTGATAGTCGTCCAACTTAACAAACCGATTGCGATGGGCTCCCTATGAATTTGCGCTTCCATCTTCCGATTTTTGCTGTCGTGTGATATAGGAAAGCCGACTAAAAAGCAACCAAGAATTGAGCGAAGCCATGGTCTTGGTGACAATCGGTCGCAAAGTCGGGAGGGTAGCGGCAATCTGATACATAGAAGGCTCGATTATAGTCCATCTCATGGTCTTGGGGGTCTCGAGAGATACGTCAGATGTGAGGTCGATTGTCAAGAACGACACAAAGCGGATTATGGCAGTGATCATGCCACTGTCATTAGTAAGCCCAGGAAAACATAAATCAGCATATGCCGCAAAGACTTACAAGCCACCGAGTGCAAAGGTAACGAAGAGTCCAATCTTTGTGCTTCTAGGTACACGAAGCTTCCGGAGAGGATGCAAAGGTAGTAGGATGATAGCCACGTCCGAGATCAAGTTGGGAAGGCTGAAGTAGGCGTATCTTTTATTTGTGTCTACACAGTGGCCTCCTTGGATTGTCTTGTTCCAGTTAAATGCGAAGGGTTTACAAGCAACGGCCCATGTCAGGATGCCAGCCAAGAAGCTGGCGCAGATAAAGGCCCCAGTTAGGTAGGAGAGACGGCGGACCGGGTTCATGAACAGTCTAATATACAGTGAGAGGATGGCGAGCTTGGGGCACGTAAGAGGCAACATATATTACCTCTTCAGCTTTAAACAACTTCGCCAGCCGCATAAGTGTTTCGGCGCTCAGATCTTGAACTGGGCGTCCAGCACCACCCAATGACAAAGACTACGTTGGGTAATTATATATTACGCGTGTAGGATCGCATCTATTCAGGGCGTATTTCGAAACTTACGGATTGCTAGTATGGAGTTACCAACGCAAAACAGGTAGCCCAAAGGCATGAAATATCTCATCTCAATTCCAGAGATATGTTTTAATTTGACTGTGCATATCTGGAGGCGTAGAACAGCCCTAGAATAACCGTCTGGAGAACAATAAAACCTATTGCGAGGTCCACTAAGTCTGAGCCGGCGTCGGTTTGGGAGGATTTGGACCTGGTCACTGGCGACATGGTTCGTGTGGCAGGTAGTGACAATATTGGATCACTTCCAACGCTCGGGAGACCCAAGTGTGGCTGTTGGCGGCAATGTGTGTCCGCAAAAGCCAGTAAAGCTGTAATCATTGTAACGGGAGTCCCGGTGGCTTTTTGGCTGCAGCGGGGAGGGTGGCTGCCGAGTTCTTATGCAACGTAACCGCCTACGCCACATCCTAATTCCCTTGTTGAAATTCCCGGCGAATATACGAAGTCCGGACTCAAATGGGACTGCATAAGCGCTGGACTTCTTCGTGGAGACCGGACGTTCGCCCATTGCCACACTACCAGCCAATGCACAGGCCGTACGGAGTTATATATCCCTTACAATCTGCACGATTCAGGGAAAGAAGGTAAATTACTGTTTGGTATTCGTGTTCAATAAGATTGAAACTGGTCATGAAGCGACTACAGGAGAGAGAACGGGGTCTCACAGAATGTAACACGCTACAACGACCATTGCGTGGCTCCCAAGATGAGATAGGGTTATTCGGCCGTTCACTGTGCACTCCATTGCCTCCCAAGTACAAATAGGCATAAGATAAAATACGAAATATCTGCTTTCGCAGTGGGTGAAAATAGAGCCAAAGAAACAATGATATTTTTACCCCGGCAGTAGTAGAAAGCCCCTGTCATACCATCACAATCGAGCAAACGTGCCTAAATCAGACGTTTTCTTGAAAACTTCTGGACTTGAAAGGTAGGGATCATGCCTCCACGTCAAACTCTCTACCTCACCGTTGCAATTCATTCCGAATCGAAAGAGATGCCAATCCTTGTACATAAAACCCCACATAGTCTTGGTACAGGTTTCATCCTCTCGATCCGCTGGCCAGTAGAAGGTATCGCCATCGTAAGGAAACAATGTGAAGCCCGTTTTCCGTCGCTGCATTTTTACATTCAGACAGGTGTCAGATGCGGTAACGGACAGCACGAAGTTGTGGATGGCGTTGTAGTAGTCACCTTTGTAAGCAGCGAGAGGCTTTGTAGGATTCACATTTGTTTTTCCCTTCAAGACCACCTTTTTGAGCATTTCATAATTCCGCAGTGTAATGGCACTGCCCAGCTTCGCCATCTTAACAAAATCCACCTTCACCTTCTCCCCTAACAGAACCGACAACGCAAGCTGGGCTGCGAAGTCTGCAGGATCCATCAAAGGCTGAGAGTTGGTGAGAGAAACCACGGCGCTTTGCGTCTTGGGGATGAGATACATTGCACCTAGGTGACCTGGACCTGTACCCGCATGATGAAATATCTCGGTGCCAGTGAGCGTCGTGCCGTATGGCGGCAGTTTCTCCCTACCCAATGTGTAGTAGAAATTTGGGCTGGCGAAACTTAGATAGCCAGGGAGTTTCGTCCGGTATAATCCCATACAGTATGCGGCGCTATCAATACCNGAGCGATGGGGGGGGGACCAAATCCAACTTGAGGTGTGAATATGGCTTTTGTGAGAGTGAATACTGAACCAGGCGTGCTATCAGTGCCTTTCCCGTGT
Source organism: Westerdykella sp. P71 (assembly GCA_019022765.1). NCBI lineage: Eukaryota > Fungi > Ascomycota > Dothideomycetes > Pleosporales > Sporormiaceae > Westerdykella > Westerdykella sp. P71. The sequence continues at coordinate 279,099 of JAFHBW010000007.1, forward strand.
TGGTACGTGAAGGCAGACAGAAGTGCTTGTAAGAATACCATGTAGTCTTTGATGGAGCATCTCGCGCCGGCACCCGCACCGCAATCGGCTTCGACTAGAATGGGTGCGAAATCGGGTTTTCGGGTGGCTGTACCATCATCATGGGTGCAATGCGCATGTGCGACGTTATTGTCAGATTCCTGAGGACGATCGAATGAACTGCGAGTCATATTAAGAGGACGGAAGATGCTTTGTTTGATGTAATCGCAGAGGGAAATGCCAACCGCTTCTTTAACAACATCATCTATCAGAGCGTAGTTCCACTGTGAGTACACAAAATGACCGAAAGGCTTGGCCGCACTTAAGTATGTGGCTGTGAATGTGCTCTCGCTCTTTTTCATGAGTGGTTCGCTGTTCTGGAAACCCCAAAGATTGTTGGCCGGTGTGATTCCCGTGCGGTCCCACGGGGTTGGACAGTAGGTCCGTCAAAGTAGCTTTGGGCCCGAGCTCATCTTGGCGAATACGGAAAGTGGGCAGATATTCTCTGATGGGTACGTTCCAATGAAGCTTCTTGTCGTGAACGAGTTTGGCAATGGCAGCTGCAGTGATTACTTTCGTCAGAGACGCGACCCAGTGTATTGTGTCGTCATTCGGCGGTTCCAATTCCTCGGCACTGCGACGACCGAAGTGGGCCGTGTAAATCAAGTCTCCGCGGTAGAGGACGCCGAGGGAGAGAGCAGGGGAACCACTGATTCGAAGGATCTGATCAATTTCGGGATGGAGAGCTTCCAGCCTTTTCCTGACGCTGTCCATGACTAGTCGCCAAAAACTGGAGGAGTGTTAGTGGTGGTGAATTTTTGTATCTAGTTCATTCAGATGCATTACCCGTCTTTTATTTCTCAACGCACCAGAAGGACGTGTGGCGATACTTTTAAAATGCTGGAAAACCGAGCGTGGAGGTGTATGGCGGCATGCGGGTCACAGAAAAGGCGTCGCGCCCACTTCAGAAACTACAGCGTCTTGCCCACGCCTCAGCTAGCAACAAGTAAGTAAATTATAAAAATAGACACCTCTAACTGCGCAGGAGCTCTCTACAGTAACAGAATACAAGTCCCTAAGGGCATGTTTCCTATACTCTGTTATTGCAGATAGGGGATTAAGCCTACAAGATTTGTTAGAAAGTGCGGCACTTTCGCTGTCACTCGGGTGGGCGGTTACATAGGGATCGCTTGGTTAGTGGCGCCCTCTGGGCCTCGGAGGTTGAGACGATGATGCTGTGCCTCAATATATTGAGGCGCATAAATCTGCTGTTGGTGCAGCCGGGTCACTTGTTGGATATCATTTGCACCCAATGGCATCCTGTCGACACCGAGACATGTAAAAAGAATTAGCGAATCAATCGTTCGCGATGCTTTCAAGCAACGTTCATGATTCGCTCGGACGTCTAGTTAAGTGAGGGTACTGTCGATTATTCCGCCTGTACCCCACATCGATCAGAACCGCAAGACGCTCGCCTGCGGCACAGACATGGTTCAGATTTATAAACTTGAGGTGACCATTTCTTCCCTCTCAGATTCCCATCGCCTCGATCTATATTTTTACTATAGCTCGGCCTTTGTCTTCTGCTTGACAGGCGTACGACACTCGAATAGCCTCTAAAAACTTGCCCATTTTCCCTCTCGCAGCCAATTTTATTTGGAACCATTCTTAACCCAAAATGCTTTCGAACAATCAATATTCCACCAAGTCAGTCGTCCTAGGCGATCGTGGGTGGCCGGTTTTACTTCTCTCTGTTCTCATTTGCTATGTACGTAACCTTTTTGATCGTTCAATCGTTTAGGCATCCATGTCAACTGCTCACTCATGATGGGAGTAAGATTGTCCTGCGTGCGCTTTACAATGTGTTCTTTCATCCATTGGCAAATATTCCCGGTCCTTTGGCTGCGAAACTGTCGAGGATTCCGTCATTTTACCACGGTATAAGGGGCGACCGCCACATCTGGATTTGGCAGAATCATCAGATCTATGGTATGTACATACAACCATGCTCTGACCATCTATATGGTTGAAATATGAGCTAACAAAGTGCACGCAGGGCCAAAGGTCCGTATAGAACCCAATCTGGTCGTCTTCCTTGACCCGCAAGCGCATCGGGACATCTATGGCTCTAAAGCCAATGTGAAACGTGCCAAATCCTATGAAGCTTGGTCCAAAAATGTGAGCGAGCCCAACACAGGCACGAGCACTGATCCCGAATCCCATGCTCGGAAGAGAAAGATCTTGAATCAGGCATTCACGGAAAAGTCTGTGAAGCATGCGGCTACTTTCATGACCCGCCATGCCGAGAGGTGGATTGACCTTCTTGTTGCTGACGATTCCCTCGACGAACATGGATGGACGAAAACACGCAACATGTCAGAGTGGAGTGACTGGGTCGTCTTCGACATCTTGGGCGATTTGTGCTTTGGTCGCTCATTCGAGATTAAAGAGCCAGGGCCAAATCCGATTCGCGAGATTCCCCACCTTGTCATCCGTCATGTCCGGTTCTTCTATCCTGTAAGCTTCTCCTTCAAAGCGATGACGTCTAATAATCGATTACAGATCCTCCACTCTCCCATGATGGAGTTATTTGTTTGGGCCAGGACTAGAGGTTTAGACTATCTTCTAGAACTGATAATCCCTGAGGAACTGAAGACGTACTATAGATTTGTTGATGACAGCGTATCTGCAAGAGTACGAATGGAAAATGACAACAAGCGTACGGGAGAATCAAGGATGGATATATTCCATTTCCTATGTGCTGCGAAGGATCCCGTCACCGGCGAGAGTTACACTGAAGACGCATTGAAAGCTGAGGCCATGATGCTCATCGTTGCGGGTTCCGACACCGTATCGACTACCCTTTCCGCATTCTGGTTCTACATATCACGCAATGAATCCTCATATAATAAGTTGACGACCGAAATCCGCAGCACATTCAGATCCTCGGACGAGATTATAAGCGGATCTAAGTTAGCCTCCTGTGTATACCTATACGCCTGTATTGAGGAATCCTTGCGCCTTGCACCGGCTGGACCTGGAGAACTTGGCCGGGAAGTCCTCCCTGGTGGAACCATTATCGAAGGCGAATTTTTCCCTCAGGGCGTCGAAGTTGGATGCTCAAATTGGGCCATGGGACATAACGAGCAGATATTCGGGGACCCAACCCGCTTCCGTCCCGGGCGGTACATAGCTTCTGAGGGCACAGGAGTAACCATCCAAGACGTCAACCGAATCAAGTCTTCCTATCATCCTTTCTTGATAGGACCCACGAACTGCGTTGGCAAGAACATCGCCATGACGGAACTTTCTCTTATCATAGCAAGGACTTTATTCCGTCTTGACGTGAGAGCTGTTCCTTGCGAAGATCTTGGAGCAGGTCATCCAACTCTAGGGTGGGGCAGAAGGGATACAAGCCAGTACCAGATCATGGATGCCTACATCGCTGTCCGCGATGGACCGATGCTACAGTGGAAGAAGCGGACAGCATGACTGCTAGGGAAATTTGGGGTGGATGTATTTTGCGCCCGATATCCTGCAGTTCTTTGAAATTTTAGGAGCATGTGGCCCCGTGAAATTGATTCCGCCGATTATGCCTCAAGAACCCGAGATAGAACGGGAGTAATGCCAGTGGGTCGGTATCGACCCATCATCGTCTTTCTTTCCTGGGGCTCCCTTAATTTTCATTTCAGTCGACGTATTTGCACATGCCGACAAACCAGCAGTTGGTCTTCGATCCGATGCGTGAGATTGGAAGATTAACTGTATTGGAGCGTGTGACCGTACGCTTGATGCTCTGGCTTGTGCCATGGCTGTCTATAGACGATTTCGGATTCAACACAATGTTACCAATGGATAGGTAGGCAGTCCGGTAAGATGATATAGAGTATGACATATCAAGAACAAGCTTCAAGGGTGGTATACCTTACAACTTCCCATAAGGTTACTGGATAATAATGGTGCGGGGCTTAGTTCGATCGAACATTGCCAGGAAATCGCGCCACAAGTCGTAGACCCTACATACTCCAACCCGAGAATAAGTTTCGGTCTTGCCCCTTACCTTCTTTAACAAGAGCGCACAATGACTCGTCCTACCACGACTAGACTCGTTCAGCAACATCCACACCCTGTAGACGATTCTTCCAGGACTTTTCCAGCCCACAAAATCATCCTCTAGAGCGTCCAGAAACAAAGGATAGTATATGCCCTCCAACTCTGTCTTGAACCGGTTTGTCTCATCATCTTCCCTCGTAGTTAGGTAAGGCTGGAATTCCTTGTCTCGCTTGAGGAACAACCAGGCGATTTTGCATTCTACCAACATAAACCCGGACTGTGCGTCTCCGTATGGCATGGTCGGAGACCGAGGTAATATCTCTGTCTTCAGAACCCCAGAGATATCGCGCCACCAAAACTTGACTGGATGATTACTGTTAATGCTCGCCCAAGACCAGGATGGGGCGCGGTACTTCTTTGGCCGGCGGTTACCAGAGGTTTCCTTTTGATACCAGAACAGCATGCCAGCAACAGTCGGTCTCCATAACCCAGCCAGATAGTTCCATCCGCCAAAGCGTTTTGAATCATACACTTCTGCAACCGCCGCTAGGGCTATGAGTTTGTCGTCATCGAATGTAAGGCGCCGCTCGGTGTATTGCTCTACAACGATATGCCAGAAGTCCTGGTGACGTTGAAACAGTGCTGCGCCTCTTGACACGTACCCTATATTGGCTCTTTCTGGATATTGTAATCCGGAGTCGCGATATGAGCGGGAAAGGCAAGCCCATCTAACGGTCCTGGTACCGAATACAAGCATCCGTTGAGAGAGCAACTTCTCCTGCAACGCCCATCCCCTCATATCCAAAGGATCTGGTCTTTCGTCACTGTCGATATGGTGCAATAGTATATGACCGTTTGCACCGCTCTCATTCTGACAACCCAGTTTGATTGGAGCTGTGATCCAGTTCTTAGCAAGGTTTCGTGGCTTCAAGAAACCTTCCGATACAGCACTGGCACTGCTAGCCACCAGAGTTACAATGGAATGCTTGTAGACCTTGGCCATGTCCACCAACTCTTTCTGCAGGTCTGCAGGGTCGTCCTGAAGTATGCATAAACTATCGACCCAAAGATAGGGGACACCCAACGTTTTGGCAACGAGGGCAGCATCAATTATCGTTCGCGGTAGATCTGATATTGGGATCGTCCTCCTACCGTCTCGGAAGTTTTTCGATGTGGTCTGGACTGCCTGGGGGCCACCCCAACAGTAACTCAGACTGCACCAAGGCACATAGGTGTAGCCCAAGCTCCCAGTTTCGACGATCTGGATAGAAGTCGCTTCAAGATCCGGAATACAAACCAGCCTGGAGGGCACGAAAGAGTGGGGCACCGGTCCACAATGCCCGTGAACATTAGTGAATCCTTCAGGTAGCTCGAGAAAGGAATACAGAAGGCATTCGGCAAGCCAGCCCCTTAACGTTTCAAATGCTTCTTCTGTAGCGGCTGATGACCTCCATATCCGGTTCTTTCGAAGCCATAAAGGTACGTTTGAGCCGTCTGCAATACCCAAGGTGTAAGTTCTTGATCGCATTCCAGGCGTGAATACAGCACCACCAGCGTCTGGGTCATTTCCCAAGAGAGAAGCAGTCCAGGCGGGTCCTGGCCGATGATTCTCGTTCCAGCGCCTCTCCTCACGGTAGTCGAACGCCATACCCAAATAGAGTCCGCCTTGCTCCAGCATGTTAACCAAACTTTGTTTTTCGAATTCCGTAAGCCATTGCCCGAAAAGCAGGCAGCCATTTCGTGCCGCGTCATGGATCGCGCTGCAGTTCAGTCCCGTTATAGGAGCGAAGACAGGCTTCTGGAGCCCACCAAGATGAGGGGGATATACATCTGGGAGCTTGACCAGGAGCCGGGCACAGTATTCACAGGAATGAGGAACAATTGGCTGCAGGCGAGAAGTTTCGATCGCCAATTGCTCCATATGATGGCGAAGCGTATAAACTAGAGACGGTTCCGTCATCGCGTAGTGAAAGAAGCAAATAGATGCGCTAAGCCGAAGGGACCCTCTCCCTCTAATGTAGTGCATCGTAGGGAACTCCGCCCCCTCCCATATGAGCAACGACGTGGCAGGTCAGCTGACTGGTGGGGGCATGCAGACAGCACAGGTGCAGGAGGAGTAAGCACCCAGGTATCATGATGCATCATGTCACTCTAAAAAAATACCTTCGATAACTCAGGGCTACTACCGTGAACAAAGAAAGAAGTTGCGGCAGCTTTCAAACAGTGTGCAGTGCACCGCTGAATTGGCAGCCAGGTGCAGTACCGTAGCCACATTCAATAGGGTAATCTTAAGCATGTAAATATAACGTTACTGCCATTAACAGGTCTACGAGCGGAGTAGAAGGCCACGCAGTGCACAGAAAACAGTCGCACTAACTTCCGAAACCTCTCGGGCTTAGCCAGGAAGTGTAAACCTTAAACTCTATAGCATTGCCTGTTGTTATAGAATGCAAGTCCTAGACGGCATCTTGCCTATGTTCCGTCATTGCAGATAGGAAGTGCGACACTTCTTGTCTCACTCGGATGTGGGCCTATCATTCATCTCCCACAATTTAACCAAATTAGGGTAGCTTCACACCGCCACTGTATTGTGAACATGTTCTATGTTCTATGATCTTGGCTGGGCCTATTGCGGCCCCAGCAAAGATGACTCTCCACCCGGATTCCTCATTCCAAGAAGTGCTGGCGCTTGTAGCTAACGCACCCTTGCCCCACCCCACTTTCGGCTTCCACGATCTATGAAGGTTCTCCTCTGCTCATCTTCGCCGGATCTCACATACATGCAGCGATCGTAACCCATGAGCGGAATCGTCTCAACAAGCTGGCTTGCCCAGCACTCGAAGGATCCAACCATCCTCGTTGTCGATACCCGATCTGCCGCCGACTACGCTGCAGGCCATATCCCGGAGTCTGTAAACATCCCGTTCATCGTCCCAGAATGTGCCTGGATAAGCTATGGCCCCGACGAGCTTCTGCTCCAGCTGCCCGCAGACAATGACCTCTTTGCGAGCCTCAGCGTGGCCGGCGTATCCAAATCGAGGCGCATCGTGATCTCGGACACCAAAGGTACACCACCGTACCCTCAGGCGCAGGGGACGCGCGTTGCCATGACCCTGCATTTCGCCGGCTTTCCACATGTCCATGTACTCAACGGAGGATTTGCTCAATGGCAGGTTGAGGGTAGGCCCATCACGACGCAAGTGCCGAACATTTCACCCAGCGAAATCACTGGCTCGTTGGACCGAGGAGACTTTGTCGACCGCGAATACGTCAAAGCTGCCATCAATAAGACGATCATCCTCGACGCTAGAGATCCAACCTCGTACCGTGGCGACGTGATCGAGCAATGGGCCCACAAACGAGGACATATCCCGTCTGCAAAGAACCTGCCAATGATATCCTTGCTCGACACCGATGGGAATTTCAAAGACAAAAGAGCCTTGAACGAGCTTCTCGAGAGTGTCCTGGGATCGAATGTTGAAAAGGACACTGAGATGATTGTCTATTGCGGCGCGGGAGGCTATGCTTCAGCTGTATGGTGGGTGTTGAAGACCGTGCTCGACTTCTCCAATGTGAAATTCTACGGCGGCGCGGCCCAGGACTGGGTGAAGTATCATGAGATGGAGGTTTGAAGAATCCATGTAAATTCTGCTGTTCTTCATTGGAATCTTCTCCCAGTATGGTGTCCAGCTCGTTTCTAACGCTTCGATTTGCCGTGGCTTCAGCAGGCGGGTACACAACCATCGCGTTCAGACGCTCATAATCGAACATCAAATCCATCTCTTTCGGGCAAGTCGCGGTCGCACCTCTCATATAAAATGCAGTTCGGTTACACCTGGACTGGCCGCTTTGGGAGAGGGACCGCTGTCGCCTTTCTCCATCGCAATGGCGACAAGCAGGCAGATGGCCACACCGTGGCGATCATGTCTCTTTTAATGTTTCATTATGGGTTTAGTCTTGGAGTGTCTCCTCTTGAAAGCGTGCTCAGGAAGACTAGGGGACAGGCGGTGGTGCCCGTATAGTTTGACTTTCGGGGTCCATTCCTTCGTGCTGTTGAACAGAGAGGTCACTGTTCTGAGTCGAGCCGCCGGTATTGCTGTTATTGACGGCAAGGTCCTCTCCCAGAATACGCCTCCCACTGTCACCGCCGTCGTCGGTTGGTCGTTTCTCTGCTTGTTGGTCAAAGGTGGGGACAGTCCCTGTGCCCATTGCGTCCTTTCCCGGTGTAGAGGCGACGTTTTTGACGAGGACGCGGAGGAATGGGATGGAAGCCGCGACAATGGTCGTCGAACTTTCGGCGCCAGTCCAAATCAGCAGATGGAAACCTCTGTCTGTCGAGTGTTAGACGAATGTTTCAGTAGTTGAAGGAGTGCGAGGATACCCACAAGAGAAGTCTTCCCAATGTCCTATGAGCGGAAGATATACAGTTTTTATTACACCTGTGATTCCTGCCCTGAAAGCCCGATGTCAGCGTGGGGTTGGAATGGTGCGAGTGGGCATGCTTACAGAACGCCCATGCTCATGGCAAGACAAACGCCGAACTTTTCCCGTTTATTCATTTGGATCTTCCAGATGATAAACCAAGGTAGAGTGGCCAGTAAAAAATCCCACAAAGCAGAGTAGGCTACGAAGAGGATCAGCAACGAGGATACGGTGTGAATAGAGATGGGTTCTTACATCCGGCAACCATGCCGAAGTAAATGACAGCACGGGGATTGAAACATGTTCCAGGGATAGCTGGGTCCCATCGCCTCTTGATCGGATTACACTGGCAATATTGTAGGACGACTACGAGGGTCATCATGATATTGCCGCTGACGATGAAGAACCAAATCAGGAACCTCTGCCATGTCCGAGGGGCGAAGCGTAGTAAGGTGAGCGCAAAGGACGTTTTGCTGAGAGAGATTGAGAAGATGGTACACATCAAGGCTTGATCGAGCCAGCAGTTAAGCCAGTATATGTTGCCCCTTGGGACTTCGGCCATGTGTGCTCCCAGGCCCCATTTCACCGAAAGCGTGATAAAGGCGCCATAAAGGAGGTCGAGCAACTTGGCAGAGTGTCAGTTGAGTAATGCGACGAAGGCGAGAGTGCAGGGGAACTTGACGGACCCATGCAAAGGCAAGAATATAATCATCCCAACCAAAACTTTTTCTGTATCTCCATATACAGATGAACCGCAGGGACATGAAGATGAAGGCTACCCCTGGCATGACCCATACACATACCAGCAGGGCCGTGGCGTGGGTCTGGGAGTACATGGCGGAGGGGGACGTCTGGGGAGTGAAGCGTCTCCATCTGCTATTTCAAAAGAGGGTGTGGATGCTGGTGGCGCAGTGAAGGAAAAGCGCATGTCCTTAAAGAGTGCTGGTCGCGGGCTTGTATAGCCCGGACCAGAAGCCTCCCCACCGTTTGGCCGTTCTGGATGACGTCGGTACGGTCAATGGTGGAGCCTACCGGCGGTCCGGCGCCGTCAAGCTCGTGAGGGTGCCCAGGTCTGCCCAGGTGAGGTGCAGGTGGCGAGTACGCGGGCCGATTTGGGATGGGCCGGATTAGGGCAGTAGCTTCCACACCAAGCTGCACTCATCCATCACTGACACAGGGTCTCTATTCCTTCCGATCAGAGCGCAGCTGGTGTCCATACATCGATACACCATGATCAAAAGCATCTTGTGGGATGAAACAGAAAACCCAGTCCCCTAGGCTTAGTGTTGGGCCTTCCTAGCTGTAATACAATATGTAACAAGAAAGAGGGATCGACAGGGGTATGCAATGCAAGAGGAATGTAGTATGGAGTACGCCTGGGGAACCTGTAGGGATCCCACGAGCTCGTAGGTAGCTTTTCCGATCCAAGGCTCGAAGATGGCAGTATACAGTGGCACCAAGATTCCCTTACGCCGATCGTTTTCGTTTTTCCTTCAACATTGCAATTCATTTGGCAGGATCTGCGGGATGCTTTTCCGAAACCTCGGGCCAACGGTGCTAGACCCGCTCATGGGAAGGAAGTTCATGCCTGTTTCTCCCCACAAGTAGCTTCTAACACAGTACGTCGGCGAGAGAAGATGCCCGTCCAACCTCGACGGTGCAGGAACATCCAAGCACCCAACTAGACAGACCAACCGGAACCCACCCGTAAACGGGTGTGGGGTGATTTTCTCCAGGGCTCACCTTCCGAGGTTTCGTGTGGGGGCCGTCTTTTCCCCCCACCCCACCCCCAAGAAGTTCCAGAAGTTCCAGCCCTTCCGCTTCCAGGCACGGGCGAGGTTCCCCCGACACGTGCCCGATCTGGGCCTTGTCCATTTTTGGCTAGAGCACTTGAGAGCACTTGAGAACACTTGAGAGCACTCTCGCGGGTGATTTCCGTCCCATCTTCAGTGTCCACCACGAGGACTCCACGTGGGCTGTTAAAATAGGTTCATCGGGAGCCATAAGGATACATACGCCAGTAAGATAGCAAGACTATTGTCGATGGCCTGCATCTGTGTGTTGGCATATCGTGTGGTTCTTGGCGGATACGGTATTTACTATGTCTGTGGGACAAATACGAAAAAGTCCTGCGGTAAGGAGAACGGCATCTCAATACTATATCAACCTCTGTAATGGAAGGCCTCACGTGGAAGAGGTGAGAGTCACGGTTGACATTTCGCGTTAGGTGGGCCGGATTCCAAGTCCAGCATCATCAACATGACATGCTCAGGGCGCCCCGATCTCAGTGTCCAGACGGGAGCTGTATCAAGACCAATCGCACGCACTTTCACCCATATAAGATCTGGGCATACTGCCAATCAAATCCTGCCTACCCAGACGGGCCCAAGGAGAATAGGAACTTGAATTCCTAGGGAGCTTCTCTTGCAGAGGTTGGAGATGACACTGAAGAGCGGGGCGTGCTATAGAGGTGCATTCATGTTCATGGTCATATCCTGGGCAGTCCTCTTACGCCTCTCTCCTTTGAGCCTAGAGCACGAGCGGCTTATTATTCCATCGTTTGGGACTCACAGTACCTAGTCATATCATCCCAGGTCTACATCGATATCCACACAGCCCACGTTATTCCCAAGGTTGATGCCCGGATGATTGTCCCTAAGCGATCGTCCAGAGCCCTTTCCAGATTCTAGAGGTGTCACGAGGGGGTTCACAAGCCTCTCCCCAAGTTTCTCCGTTGTCAAAAAGGTTCAGGAGCTTACTAGTGCAATTGGCGATTGCGGAGGATGAAGCCTCCTCGTCAAGGTGCTCACCCCTCGCACGTGCCAGGTGTCGTCACAGGCCTGGGGACCCTTGCTTCCCGAGGCCGAAAATCACCAACACCACGTTGGTGAACTCGACTTCACCCGCCTCAGTGCACCCCGCTCCCAATCGCATTTTTCCCAATTCCAGAGCGCGTACGACCGTCCGGGAGTCGAAAATCATGGGCTGGCTCCTCTACACCATGGCCACGCCGCCTGCGGTCGCCCTCCTCTTGCGCGTTCTCTCCACCGTTCTCCCTCGAGGCCCTGCCCGCCTGGCCTCCTTCGCTGCCTTCTTGATAACCTCGGCCGTATGCATGGGCATTTGCGCTTCTTACGGAGTCGTGGCGTCCATTGCGTTGCGGCTTGCAGGATACGGAGGCCTGAGCCAATGGACGGTGGCTCGCTCATTCAAGTGGACCATGTGGTTGACTACGGGTGTGACATTCCGGGTATTGGATAGCAGCAGAGTTGAGGGCGGGAGAAGGGGAGGTCAGGAGGCGCTGGAAACGCGGCCAGCGGTGTTTGTTGGCAATCACCAGTCGTGAGTGCTCCCATATTGTCCTTCACTCGAGAGACCAATGGCAACAAGCGTGAGGAATGTTGAGAGTCGTTTCTAATGCCAATGTCCAGTGAGCTCGACGTCCTCATGCTCGGTTGCATGTTCCCCAAATATATATCCGTCACGGCTAAGAAATCCCTTAAATACTATCCGTTCCTTGGCTGGTTCAGTAAGTCCCACTAGAAAGAACGTTCTTCTCGAGAAGGAGCGCTCTAACCCTCTCAAGTGGCCTTGTCCAAGACGGTCTTCATCGACCGCGCAAACCGGGCGACCGCCCGTGCCGCCTTCGACGGCGCCGCCAAAACCATGCGCGAGGAGCGCCAGTCTGTATTCATTTTCCCCGAGGGGACTCGATCTTACACTGAGAAACCGGAAATGCTACCCTTCAAGAAGGGCGCCTTCCACCTGGCCGTGCAGGCCCAGGTTCCCATTGTTCCTGTCGTAGTCGCGAACTATAGCCATGTGCTCAACTTCAAGAAGAAGATGTTCAAGCCGGGGATCGTAGACATAAGTGGTATGTTTCTCGGTTGCCCCGTTCAGAGCTGCGGGATATGGTTGCAGACGCAAACTAACTTATGAACAGTTCTCCCGCCGATCCCGACCAAAGGCCTTACCGCCGCCGACGTTGATGCGCTTACAGTAAAGACACGGGATGCGATGCTGAACGAATTGGTCCGGCTTTCCCACGTCTCCGGGACCGGGAACGGTGTTCCCCTTCCGCGAACTACACGAGCTAGCGCAGTCGAGGACGCGCAGGAGGGATTGAAGCAAAGATATTGAGTAATGCCTCCCATGACACAAGTCCGGCGGTCTCATCGGCTGGAAAGAAGGAAGGTCGACAATGTCGACGCGAGCCATCCGGCTCTTGGAAAAGGTAGGGATTAATGCCTCATGATGCTTTTTTTTGTTTTTGGAGCGAGCATTGCGTCACTGTCAAAGTTGGCATAGAAATGATGGCATTGGTCATTTTGAGTGTCCAGATGAGAGTGTTGGAAGAAGATAGAAGGGAAGGTGGTTGTCCTGTTAGATGCAAGGGCTTGCAGCCCGAGAGTCTTGCATTAGCTCTTGTTATCTATATACCTGTCAACGAGCGGTCCACCCTGCGTGCACCGCCTCTAAACGCATACATTTTACATCCAACATATTGGGATCGCATTTGATTAGTCGGACCGCCAATCCGCCACCAGTGGAATAGCCACAATTAAGCATCTAGGTGCCATAACGCCAGTTCAAGGAGATCCCAGTTCTTAATTGCTGTTGTTCGGAAAGGAGATCTCTTGAAACGTCATATTTGACGTATGCACCCAGCCTAAAAAAGCTCTCGATGCAGCGCATTATGCCCTTCGTTCGCATCGTAGAGACGTGGTTTTTAGAAGCAGAAGACTTGATCCTCGAGCTTGCTTGCCGGCCGTGCTTTGGTGAAACCAAGGGATTCCGTGGCCTTCTTCATGGCGCTGACCATGGGAGGAGGACCGCAAATCAGAATCTTGGTATCCGGGGAGGGTGCAGGCAGTTTCTCCTGTTGTCGTCTGTTAGTTGTGTAAGATGCGGCATCGGCACAGGACATACCTTGATCATGTCGGCAGTGACGAAACCGACGCCACCGTCCCACTTCGCAGGAGGGTTGTTAAGGACATAGTAGACCCTGAACTTGCTATCCTTCTTCGCAAGGGCATCCAAGTCCTCCTTCAACAGGATATCCTCCTCATTGACATTGGCGAAAATGAGGTCCACCTCGGTGACATCGCCGGCCTCGCGGCCACGAATGATCGCCTTGATGATCTGCAGCATCGGCGTGATGCCAGTTCCACCGGCGATCATGCCAAAGCGCTTGACCATGTTGGGGGTATATACCATGGCGCCCTTGGGGCCTCGGACCTTCATCGTCTGGCCCACCATGAGCTGCGCGACGTGCTTCGAGATATTTCCGGTCGGGTAGGACTTGATAAGGAGGTCGAAGTAGCCCTTGTCTTCATCCGAGGAGATGGGAGTGTACGAGCGGAGGACATCGTTGGGCTGTCCTGCGATGGTCGCAGCGAGCGTGATGTGCTGGCCGATGGGGAGGCCTAGGATATCCGTAGGTCTGGGGAGCTTGAAGCGGTAGCTGGGCAATGGTCAGTCAACCGATTGTGCAGACTGCAGAAGGAAATCATACATGGCCGTGTTATGCGAGAGAATGGTTTTCTCCTTCAGCTCGAATTCCTGGAAGTCCTTCGGGTGGAGGACCTTTCGGGGAGCTGACGCCAATTAGCATTGCACGCAACATATGAGGGGGTTAGAGGTTATTTACCGTTGCTGTACACTTTGAAACCACCCAAAACCGCCGCGAGCGCAACGGCGTAGGGCAACCACTCCTTCTTGATGATGGCTACACCAACAACGAGCAATGCGGAGGGGATATACACGCCGTGGACATACTGCGGCGCAAATATCCCAGAAGACATGGTGACGTTGCGGTAAACCCGGCGAAATCCAAGATGCAAGGAGAAGAGAAAACACCGTCTTCAGAGAGACGTTTGAGGCCGAGAAATGCGGGGTGGTAAGACGAGCTGTGGGAGCTTGTGATGGCTTCCGGGAGGGCTCGGCAAGTCTTCCAGAAAATGTCGGGCGATAAATTCCAGATCGAGGCACCAAATGCGGTGGGAAGTCTTGGCAGGGTTCGCGTTCGGCTCCCTGAAAGATGCAATATTAACCGCAGTTCTTGGCGCCCTGCTACACCCACCCCTCCCCATCGCTCCACATCTTGTTGCGGGCTACACAGGTCTTAAAATGGGTCCAAATCACAGTGTGTTCTGTCAGTATAGGGTCTTTGTATTATTTGTTTGACAAAATTATACTGAACGGGGCGAAGGGGCCACGAGTTGGACTCTATGCGCCCTATCGCACCCCTAACTGACAGATACCCCGAGAATTCACACATTCTTTGCATAGCGACGGTGCAGCTTCGGAGTGGCTCCGGTGTGGGGTCGGACAACGGCACACAGTCCCACGAGTCGGTGCTGTTCCATGTCCTGAATTGTGTAAATGTCCCGTGATGTTCGGTTTTCGGGGCCATTCCATCACAACAGCACAGTTTCGGGGACAGAGACTCTTGAATGAATTTGTAACGGATTCAGAGAATTGGCTGACATTGGAATACAGAAAGACCGTGGTCAGGCTACCACGTGGCTACCCCTTCACCCTGGTGCCCTGTCCCCCACGCGACTTGAATCGGTCCTCAAATCAACGCTACATATTCGATTTGGCCATGGAAGGACTATGCTCCCTTGCCAAAAGCATCCCAGTTGAGCTCATAGGCGCCGAACCGGTTGCCCTCTGGATCTTTGAAGTTCATGAACCAGCCATGCTTCCCCTCGGGCTTCTTCTCCAGCACAGTGGTACCTCCGAGCTCGTGGACTTTCTTTGCAGTCTGCATGTTCCATTAATCCAGGCCACCAATCAAGCTAAGTTGCTCACCTCCTCTAGAGACTCGGTATAATAGTATACCGTCATTCCACTACCCATCGCTTGCTCCGTGCGTTGGCAGCCCTCAGGCAGCTTCAGAATACCGCCAGAAAGGCCTGTGCGTAGTCAGCTCACATCCGGCCATGGCAGTCTTGTTCTCTGGCGGACCCTTTGGTTCTGCAAACTCGTACCCCACTCCCAAGCTTTCTGGGAACGCCTCACTCGAGGGCTTGAACTTCCATGCGGGAAACAGACCAGCATAAAATTCCTGTGGGATTGTTCAGAGCACAGCCTATTGTTAGAAGAGCCATATGATATACCTTGAGCTTGAGGGGATCCGTAGACATGATCTCAATCCAGCATGGAGCCCCTTGAGGAGGGACCGCTGGGGGCGAACTCTTGCACTCTTCGTTCGACATTGGAATCTCACGGTATGATTGATGAAGTCGAACTGATGATTATGGGGGGAGTGATGTGCTCGTCTCGGGGCTTTCCCTCTCCATTATATACACGAGGAGTTTCTCAGGAATTAACTCTCGGCTGATCCTCTGACGCCCTGGTTTCATGATCACTAACCATCTGCAGATACCCTTTCCTTTGTTTTCCCCGCCATTCCTCGTACTCCGGTGGCCGACGAATAATCGCAGCTCGCGTGTGGAGGTGGCGTCGTCGCCGACGCGTGCCCAGGCCCATTGACTCAGAACACGAAACCTACGCGATATCACGTTGCCGCAGTCTCTCGCATTTGCACGGATCGAATACGAGGTTTTCATTGAACGATGCTTTGTTGAAGTGCCGCATGCGTTTTCTCTATCTTTCACTGGTCAGATTCCGCAAGCCTAGACTCGTCTGTACCTCACCTTTTAGGCTAAGGTTTCGAGTAACGCTCCACAACCCCGCTCCGATTCGTACTTCGTGTTCCTAAAACAAGCTCAAGAATTCATTGTGAAAGGAATGCTCGCCTCTGGTAATGCTTATCCCTTATCTGCATCATCGCAGTATGTTAGCGTGAGCGACCACGCCAGTCAAGCTCTTGCAGTTACTTTTTCTCAGGAGAGCCTCGAACATACGATACGTATCGGGCCCGTATCAAGATTCAAAACGTAGGTATTCACTTTGTTCTATTTCCATCTCACTTTCCACAAAGAAAGTCATTGCAAGCCAGAATATTTATCGAATTCCGATCAAGTGGGAGCGGATTCGATTTTCAAAAAGTACCTGTAGTAGCACCCCGCGATGCCCGCAATTGTCGATCAGGTCCGCGAATGGATCGCAGCCTGCAACGAACTTCACGGAGATGTATGCGTACCGAAACCAATACAGCGGCGACCGCCAGAAGATGTACCTCTCTGGCTCATCGACTTGCATCAGCAATGTATAGTCCCCGGCCTTTCTGCACATCAATATCTAGCTCTCAGCTACGTTTGGCCAGAGTCTCGAAGCTTTTCAGATTCAGCCTTACCCGCGCCCCGCACCCTGCTTCTCGACAGTGCGAATACGGCAGATTTGCAAAGGCCGGGGTTTCTTAGTAATGAGAAGATTGCGCAACGAATACCATGGTTATCAAACGTGCAATGGAGTTCAGCCTTGCCCTAGGAGAAAGATACCTGTGGGTCGATAGACTTTGCATCGTGCAGAATGATCCCGGACCCGGAGGAACCCAGAGTCAAGTCGAGAAGATGGACAAGATATATGCTGGAGCCTATGTGACAATCATTGCCGCTGCTTCTGAGGAGATGTATTCGCGCAACGACACTCAAGTACTTGAATGGCCATCGTGCCAGGGGACATATTACTACAACCGGAACTATCACGCGGAAGACGATGATTGGGAAGATTGTTCCGACGAACACGATGAAGACTCTCCCAACGAACCCGATGAACACTTTTCCGACGAATCTGATAAAGAATCTTCTGACGAACCCCATGAATACTTTTCCGACGAATCCCATGGAGACTCTTCTGAAGAACCCCATGAATACTCTCCCAACGACACCCAATAATACTCTCACAACGAACCCCATGAGCTGTGGGTGATAGAAAGAT